>VKON01002021.1:224867-238290 GCA_009741485.1 Malurus cyaneus samueli
GCATAGCGCAGGAAGGCAAGGGCGGATCCGCCGGAGGTTTCCTGTCCTGCCGCGGGTGCCAGATGTTCGGACTGCCTGCTCTCGCACTTGCGCTGGCGGCTCCGGGCGGTCACAGGCCGGCAGCCCCGCGATCAAGAGCCTGATCTACTGTCAACCGAGCACATTCGCCATCGGCACACAGCAGGCGTTCCTCTGCCAGGAGAGCTGCTTTCACAGGGAGGAGGCATGGAAATGAAGGCATGGGAGTTTGCTTTGGCTTCTCTTCCGATTTACTGCAGAATGGACAATGAATGAATAAGCTGTCTCACGGGCTCTCACAGGTGTTTCTTCTCCCCTTTTATACATTGCTGTGCCATGTTTGTGCCTGGGTGCGGCACCAGCTCAGCCCGTGTTTGGTGTTTGTAGTGGCCAGGTCACACAGATCCTTGTCATGTTCAATCTGTTGTGTGGAGCAAATGAAGGCAAGAGCTGCACCCTGTTGGATGAAGTACTTGTGTACCTCTGTGGCTGCACCGAGTGCAGAGCTCTGTGGAGCTGTTTGGGTTAAAGCACAAGGGTGCCACAGCAGTGGTGGGGTGGTTGTTTTGCTGCAGTTGCACGGGGAGGCTCTGCCAAAGCAGCTGAACCGGACCGGGGTCTGCCCGGCGTTTGTGACTGACACCTCAGCGCTGAACGATTGTCATCTGGTATAAATGTCTAAATGCTGACTGGTGCTCAGTCCCCGCACAAAGCCCTGAACTCATATGACAGTCACATGCCGAGCGCGTCCCTGGGGCTGTGCCTGACCTTTGCAGCTGCCCCGGAGCTCCGGCTGCGGACACGCAGCTGCCCCGCTGCCGAAACATCCCCGATGCCGAGACATCCCCACTGCTGAGACATCCCCACTGCCGAGACATCCCCACTGCTGAGACATCCCCACTGCTGAGACATCCCCACTGCCGAGACATCCCCATTGCCGAGACACCCCCACTGCCGAGACACCCCCACTGCCGAGACATCCCCACTGCCGAGACCCCCACTGCCGAGACATCCCCACTGCCGAGACATCCCCACTGCCGAGACATCCCCACTGCTGAGACATCCCCACTGCCGAGACACCCCCACTGCCGAGACATCCCCACTGCCGAGACACCCCACTGCGAGACACCCCCACTGCCGAGACATCCCCGCTGCCGAGACACCCCACTGCCGAGACATCCCCACTGCTGAGACATCCCCACTGCCGAGACACCCCCACTGCGAGACACCCCCACTGCCGAGACACCCCCACTGCCGAGACATCCCCACTGCCGAGACACCCCACTGCCGAGACACCCCCACTGCCGAGACATCCCCACTGCCGAGACACCCCCGAACCTGCCGAGACACCCCACTGCGAGACACCCCCACTGCCGAGACACCCCACTGCCGAGACATCCCCACTGCCGAGACATCCCCCACTGCAGAGACACCCCACTGCGAGACACCCCCACTGCAGAGACACCCCCACTGCCGAGACACCCCCACTGCCGAGACACCCCACTGCCGAGACATCCCCACTGCCGAGACATCCCCACTGCTGAGACATCCCCACTGCCGAGCACATCCCCATTGCCGAGACATCCCCCACTGCCGAGACACCCCCACTGCCGAGACATCCCCACTGCCGAGACACCCCACTGCCGAGACATCCCCACTGCCGAGACATCCCCACTGCCGAGACACCCCCGAACCTGCGACACCCCACTGCAGAGACACCCCACTGCCGAGACACCCCACTGCCGAGACACCCCCACTGCCGAGACATCCCCACTGCCTGAGACATCCCCACTGCCGAGACACCCCCACTGCCGAGACACCCCCACTGCAGAGACACCCCCACTGCCGAGACATCCCCGCTGCCGAGACACCCCCACTGCGAGACACCCCCACTGCCGAGACACCCCCACTGCCGAGACACCCCCACTGCCGAGACACCCCACTGCCGAGACACCCCCAACTGCCGAACACCCCCACTGCCGAGACATCCCCACTGCCGAGACATCCCACTGCCGAGACACCCCCACTGCCAGAGACACCCCCACTGCCGAGACACCCCCACTGCAGAGACACCCCACTGCCGAGACACCCCCACTGCCGAGACATCCCCGCTGCCGAGACACCCCCTCAGAGACACCCCCACTGCCGAGACATCCCCACTGCCGAGACATCCCCACTGCCGAGACACCCCCACTGCCGAGACACCCCCGAACCTGCCGAGACACCCCCACTGCCGAGACATCCCCACTGCCGAGACATCCCCACTGCCGAGACACCCCCGAACCTGCCGAGACACCCCCACTGCAGAGACACCCACTGCCGAGACACCCCACTGCGAGACACCCCCACTAGCCGGAGACACCCCCACTGCCGAGACATCCCACTGCCGAGACATCCCCACTGTTCCTCACTGCTCCGACTGTACCCCGAAACCTGCCGGCACCTTCCAAGAAGGCCATTCTTCTTTGAAAAAAACTCAGGCCTGGGGGGCTTTTTTTTTTGGGAAAATTGGGGGGTTTTTTTCCCCCCCCCCCCCCTTTTTCCCCCCCCTTTTTTCTTGTCTGGAGAGTTTGGGGAGCTCCTGGGGTTTGGACACCTGGAAGCAGTGGTGTCTGGAGAGTTTGGGGCATCTCCGGGGCTTTGGACACCTGGAAGCAGTGGTGTCTGGAGACTTTGGGGATCTCCGGGGGTTTGGACACCTGGAAGCAGTGGTGTCTGGAGGCTTTGGGGCATCTCCAGGGGCTCTGGCATTCGTTCTCTGCCAGCCTTCAGAAGGGTTGTCCCTGCAGTTCCCAGGAGCTCGTTACAGTTTTGGTCAATCATTCTGGGCCTAAAGGTGAATTTCTGGATGTTCTCATGCTATTTGTGTTCTTGGTCTATTTAATGATACACAAGAAAATACTCAATGGTCAGTTCTTATTTTGCAGCTCAAAATCAACACTACAGGATTCAACATCCCCCTGTATTTTCCTTTAGATAATTTTTTCATGACCCTACTGCTTTCTTTTTGTCTACCATTAGAGATCTGTTAGTTAAAATAAATTATTAAAAACATAACTGTCAGAATCAGTTCCTGGAAACATGCTTTGATTTGGGAGATGTGAAAGAAGGTCTGTAATCCAAAAATCTATCTGAATGTTCCTTCTCAACTCCAGCTTTTCCTGCCTGACCATCACAAACCGGGCAATGCCACAAGCCATCCAGTCCATTACTTTTTTTTCCCCCTAAATACTATTTTA
The DNA here is from genome assembly GCA_009741485.1 of Malurus cyaneus samueli. Classification (NCBI taxonomy): domain Eukaryota; kingdom Metazoa; phylum Chordata; class Aves; order Passeriformes; family Maluridae; genus Malurus; species Malurus cyaneus. Next base: position 228,125 of record VKON01002021.1, read on the forward strand.
ACAATTTTCTATTTGCAGCTGGTGGGTGGAAGATGAAATGGGTCAGCACTTCTGCTGATGGGCTGCATAGAAAAGGCTTTGGTAAGGTGGAGTTCAGGAATCTAAACAGCTCTACAGAGATCCCACAACTTTCTCTCTTCCTTGGCAGTTCAATCTGCAGAATCAATGAACGGAACAACCTCTGCTCTGCTTTGTGTGTGTTCTGTGGTTCGGGGAGATCCCAGCAGTGTGGAGCCCCTGCCATCCTCGGGCCGGGAGTGGCTCCTGTCCGTGCCGGGCACTAGCCCGGGTGTACAGTAACACTGCCGGGAGTGGCTCCTGTCCGTGCCGGGCACTAGCCCGGGTGTACAGTAACACTGCAGGGAGTGCTCCTGTCCGTTGGCCGGCACTAGCCCGGGTTGCAGTAAGCACTGCCGGGGTGGCTCCGTCCGTGCGGGCACTAGCCCGGTGTACAGTAAACACTGCCGGGAGTGGCTCTGTCCTCGGCACTAGCCCGGGTGTACAGTAACACTGCCGGGCAGTGGCTCGTCTACGTGCCGGCACTAGCCCGGGTACAGTAAACACTGCCGGGAGTGGCTCCTCCCGGCCGCGCACTAGCCCGGGTTGCAGTAACACTGCAGGAGGGCTCCGTCCGTGCCCGGGCACTAGCCCGGGATACAGTAACACTGCCGGGAGTGCTCCTTACGTCCGCTGCCAGGCACTAAGCCCGGGTGTAACCGTAACACTGGCGGAGTGGCTTTCCTGTCCGTGCGGCACAGCCCGGTGGTGTACAGTAACACTGCCGGGAAGTGGCTCCTCCGTGCCGGGCACTACCCGGGTTTTGCAGTTAAACAATGCGGAGTGCTCCTGTCCGTGCCGTGCACTAGCCCGGGTTTGCAGAACCACTGCCGGGAGTGGCTCCTGTCCATGCCGGGCACTAGCCCGGGTTGTACAGTAACACTGCCGGGAGTGGCTCCTGTCCGTGCCGGCACTAGCCCGGTTTGCAGTAACACTGCCGGGAGTGGCTCCTGCTGTGCCGGGCACTAGCCCGGGTTGCAGTAACACTGCCGGGATGGCTTCCTGCCGTGCCGGGCACTAGCCCGGTTGCAGTAACACTGCCGGGAGTGGCTCTGCCGTGCCGGGCACTAAGCCCGGTTGTACAGTAACACTGCCGGAGTGGCTCCTGCCCGATGCCGGGCACAGCCCGGTTGTACAGTAACACGCCGGGACGTGGCTCCTGACCTGCCGGGCACTAGCCCGGTTGTACAGAAACACTGCGGAGTGGCTCCGTGTCTTGCCCGGCACTAGCCCGGAAGGTGTACGAACACGCCGAGTGGCTCCTGTCCTGCGGGCACTAGCCCGGGTTTTGCAGTAACACTGCCGGGAAGTGGCTCTGTCCCGTGCCGAGCACTAACCCGGTTGCAGTAACACTGCCGGGAGTTGCTCCTGTCCGTGCCGGGCACTAGCCCGGGTGCAGTAACACTGCGGAGTGGGCTCCTGCCCTGCGGCACTAGCCGGTGTACGAAGTAACACTGCCGGGAGTTGGCTCCTGTCGCGTGCCGGCACTAGCCCGGGGTACAGTAACACTGCCGGGAGGGCTCACTGTCCGTGCCGGCACTAGCCCGGATGTTTGCCAGTAACATGCCGGGATGGCTCCTGTCCGTGCCGGCACTGAGCCCGGTTTGCAGTAACACTGCCGGGAGTGGCTTCCTGCCCTGCCGGGCACTAGCCCGGGTTCTGGCTCGCCTCCAGGGCTGCGAAACACGCTGAGCAGACACATGTTGGGGTGACTTGGGCGTTTCAGATCTGATTTAACTTTGAGGCTTAACATGATTAGTCAATCCAAGCCAGTTTCAGCGAGCTGATACAGTAGGATATACAGAGAGGTGCATTAGAGCAGTCAAATCAGAATTATTGCATTTAACACAATAAGCGTCCTAAATCCCTCAGCGCTGACACCAAACTAGCTCTCGCTAATTGAATGTCAGAAAGGGAGCTGTTTGCTCACTTTCAAGAAAAATGATCGAATGCCACCAGCTCAAGTCTGGGCAATTTTATCTAGAACCCACTAAAGCAGAAGCTCTCGTTCGCAGTGCAATGGACAGAGTGTGGATTGCTCCACCAGCCGTGCTCGTGTCTGGCACAAGGTGTCAGGTCTGTGTTTCCCAGCCTGACTGAGAGAGCTGCTACAGAAAAGAGACGGACGATGATTGATATGCCGGATCTCAGAAGCACCGCACGAAATGCAAACCGGGCATGCATTCATCCCATGGTCTATACAAGAAAAGCACTCCCCTGTGTTTGCAGCAGGCTCTTGGTGGGATCCCATCATCTGCAGTTGCAGTGGTTGGTTGTCTGTGGGATCTCTCAGTCCTGGTGTTAACAGTTGAAATCCTCAAATGATGTTTCACACACATCGCTGTGTACGCGTCTAAGTCCTGAAGTAGGTGTAGAAGATCTTCGCATGTCCAAATCTCTCGTGTTGCCGTCATGCTCACTGTTAACACCCCACAGCTCTCCAAGGAATGATAAAACTGCTTTTAGAGCCAACAGCGTCGCATCCGATGATCAGACCGCCGATGTCTGGGAACTCTGCACCCCTTTGCACAGTGTCTGGTGCTGCTGCCCAGTTGGGCAGTGGTCAGTGCTCAGTGGGTCATGTCTGTCTTATGTGCTGGTGCAGTCTGTACAGTTTGGATCTTGGAGTCCTCTCTCTAGCAGCCTGTCCCCCCACCATCCCACCCTTTTTTGGAGAGATACATGTCAGCAGAATCGTTTTTGCATTGAACTACTTAGCTACACAAAAAAGTTTGTGTCTCTCCTGTGTAATCTCCTGGTGAATCCTACTTCAGCTGCTCCTTCCTGATAACTTCTTCAAAATGTTCCTATGAATTATTTAATTGTGGGCATGAGTTGTTATTTAAATACTGTATTACTTTCCATTAAATGGGCAATCTGTGCTAACACTGCGCTGTTTCTTGGGACGTGTCAATTCTAGATACCTCTTCCTGGATCTAGTCCTGAGTTTACTGATACGCATACTCATTCATTCGCTGTTGCCCTTAATCTTTTACATATAATTCTGATGCATTTTTTTATCCTTTGATTCCTCTCTTGAGCTCTGTTACGAGCTCACTGCACACACAAATAACCCTCTCAATGTTTCCATGGTAATTCATGTTCCCACATCAGTGCTGTGTGCTCCATTCTGGAGCTGTGTTGCTCTGCTTGTTGTGAACGGCATTTCTCCCCGTTGTTTGCTATGTGTACATTGAAAAGAAGAAAGGATAAAAGCCAACCAACTCTTGCTTATAGCGATTCTTCTGTAACTCTCTAGCACCAGGCCTCGTGCCTGGCTCAGCCTCTCGCCAGCTCTCTCAGTGCGTGCCCAGCTTCACATTCCATCGCCCAGTGGGATGTTCCAGTGCATTTCAGACACAAACAGGAAAAGCTTCTTCCAGGCACGGTGAAAGCATTACCTCATCTCTGATACATTCTCTCAAGGTGCTTTATTGTAATCAGACACAATGCCAACAGTGAAGGAGCCCAGTGCAAGTCGTGTGAGCCCTGTGAGATCAGCAGAATCCACCCCATCCCTGCACCAAGAGTGTGAGAGCTCATCCGAAGCTGAAGCCATGTGAGTGTTGGGCCTCAGAGAGAGAGTTCATCCTCCTCAAAGGAATGACAGCAGGGCATTTGTGTTCTCCATCTCCAAGAAAGGGTCACTCCATGCCAGTCAGGGACCAGAAGTGTGCTGCTGCTGCAGATCAGCTGCCCCATTCCCTGGAAACTCCCCAAAACAGCCGGGAGCCCAGAGGAGCCAGCCGGACAGAGGCAGGATCAGCCAGGCCAGGCCTCGCCTAGTGCCGGCTTAACCGGGGATAATCACTGCACACAGCCAAAGTGCCTATTGAGAGCAGAGACCTGGTGCTCTCACAGCTGACTGCAGCAAGAGGATTTATTCTAAGAAAGACCTGTTTAATTGTCCTAAAATGTTTGAAAGGCTACAGAGCCTTAGACAATACTGCTGTTTCAAAGTGCACTATGAATGCCAAAAAACCCCAGTGAGACGTGTGCTCAAAGCTTTTCTGAAAAATCTTTCACTTTAAACATATAAATCCCAAACACTTCTTGAATAAAACGTGGTATGTAAGGCAGAAGGATGGCAACTTACATATTTATGCTTTACTGTATAACAAAGTACATGTTCCTTTATGCAATCCTACCTGAATGCAAGAGGGATCTGATGGAGAACAACATAACCCTGTGTGGTTACATGCAGGGTTTCAGATGTTATATTGAACTTGTCAGACTGTGGAGCTACTCTAAACATCTCCGAAAGGGATGGAAGAGAAAATTCGACAGGGACGAGTATTAGGAAGGCTTAAATATATTTGAGAGGGGACAGGGGAGAGGGAGGGAAGGGGAAGAGAGAGGGACAGGGAGAGAGAAGAGGAGGGACAGGGGAGAGGACCTATCTCTGAACATTGAAGGATGGCTGTCCTGCCAGCCAAGCGACACTGCACCTCCTCTCAGTTCTGTTTCCCGTCCAAATGAAATTGAATGCACTAGGATGAGAATGATGCACTCCCACCTGTGCCCACTCCCACACCTGGAATGGGAGTCTATTCACAGCAACAAATCACATGAAAACTCCTTGGAGAAGCTGACTCTGCATAGACTTATTTTATGGAACAGTTGTGGAACAAAAATTGGATTTGTACTAATTGAAGTAACTAAAGAGTTGTCTGAGAATATTTTAAGGACAATAATATAATGATTTCAACATCTTTTTTTTTAGAGAATGAGCTAGAATTAATTAAAAGATAAAACAGTAACATATTTAATAGAAAAAAAGCCTTTTCCCCATTTTCCTGATGAAACTAAGAGGATGCATTGTGGAGTTTCGCTGCCTCCAATATTTCCCTCTCACAGCTGTGCTGGAGCTCTGGTGTGAGGCATGGCCGAGGTGCTGCCGAGGAGCAGCCACACAGCCTAAGGACAGGGACTCCACAGTCTGGATTCACAATTAACATAACTCATTTTCACTTCATCTTGCAAAACTTTGCAAGACAGGAAATAAAAGGAAAGGCCTAACCAGAAACAGAATCTTGCTGGTTCTTTGTTAGGAATTGAGAAGCCGCAACAGAGAAGGGCACAAAAACTAAAAAATTTGCAGCTTCATTTGGGTGCACAGAAGAGGAGAGATGTTGGCCAATCCCATCAGAAGGGAGGTGCAGGGAATGAGCCACAACATTAAGACAGCGCAGATCATTTTGGCAACAAAGTTTGGGAGGAAAAATTTTTCAGAGATGAGTGAAAGAGTAGGGTGGGAATTTGCTAATGCCTGGTGTTAAAAGGACATGGAGAAAGTGGAGTCATCGCTGACTGAGAGGTTACAAACTCAGGTCAGGAAAAGACAGCGGGTGTGAGCCAGGAGCAGAGGAGCAGGGACAACGGGGAATGAGGGACGGGAGAAACAGTGGATTTGGGGCCCAGCTGATGCACAACAAGTCATTCAACAAAGGAAGTAGAAAAGATGATTAAGATATAAATCAGAATCCTTTGGGGATCTGAGCAAGAAGTAAAACAAAGAGAAGTCAATTCAAGAAGTAAGGAAATTGGGAGGCACAGGAATTCAGAGTGGGGCAGCCTGCAATGCTCACAACAACAGCACGACAGAAGCCTCACTGAAGCACATTCAAAAATGATTTCATTAATATTTTCATATTAAGCTGAGAAAGGATTATCAATATCTTCAGTTTCATTTTGCAATTATTTTTGCTCAAAGCTATCCTAAAAGCAGAGAGACAGAATCTGAAGAGCTTTCACTTAGGCAAGGTACCTGCTGAAGGGTATGCTGAACGAGACCGAGTGGAGGAAGGCGATTTACTCGCCATGGTTCTGCACAGTTCGGCTGCATTCCCCCCGCACGAGTCTGTGTTCACATGGGACATGTTTGGATCACTGACAGAATATGCTGGTAAAGAAAAGTGCAAGAAAGCTGTTGGAAGACTTCAGAGACTAGCTGCAAGCAGAGTGGCATGAACTTTGCCGCAAATTCCTGAGGCAGTAGGAAGAAAGGTACCCAGCAAACACACAGATTTTGCACTGAGTACTTTCCACCAGTTTCAGTTCAAGGAATAGATTAAAACGAAAGCACAAGCTCAATCATTAAATTTAATGTATCACACGTTTGCCTTACACTTTGAAAAGTATTGAAATTGTTTACATTTTAAATGTCCAGTGTGAGTTCAGCACAGGGCACTAGACAGTAATCCTGGAGCCTGATTGGGCAAGGAGTGAAGGAAAACACGACTGAGGAAGTGTTACTGTCAGGGTCTCATACGCAAAAAGTTGGTTAGCACAAAAGATAACTCCGATAGTAAAATCATGATCCTGTGGAACTAATGAGGAAAGTGCGCGAGAAATCGACTAATAAAAAAGAAAACTGCTGTTGTGTAAAGCAGTTGTCACTCAGGCATGCAGGCCCTACTTCTGTTACATTACAATACATAATATACCACCAATACAAAATGCTACAGTGTTATCCACATGTAACTTCCTCTCAAGAAAGAGGGAATATCACTAGCCTTATCCACCCTGTTCCATCCATCCTCATGCGACAAAGAGATTATAACGATTCCCACATACAAACAGAAAAGCTATAAAAAAATCTGCTCCCCTCATTTAACTCGGCCATTCGGACTCCTCAGCGAGCCTCTGCTCAAAATAGATTATTAATTACCGAGATAAATCAGCACAGTTTTTAGCGGCAATGTAAGCAAACACAACTGTATGTTCTGTTCAATTCTGAATTCCTAGAGGGCAACGGGAAGCTGAGGCAGCATTCACGACCTTCACTCAGACGGCTGAAGTTGGTGAGCTGCTGTCACAGGTGCCTGTGGGGCACTGCCATGGCACAGAGCTCAAGCACATCTGAACAGCAGGGGAGCGGCAGCAACATCGCGGCTCGTCGGTGATATTTTAACGGACATAAAACAGCGCCGGGCCCTGCCCGAGCACCTCCGCCAGTAGTCGCCTCAGGGCGAACTGAGAGGCGGAGCCCGCAGCGGACGATGCGTCATCCATTGGCTCGTCGTCCGACACCACATAGCTCGCGATTCGCGCCAACGGGCGATTGGTCCGTTCCAAGTTCACAGAAAATCGACGCAAATTTTCCGCTCGAGTGCGATTGTTCGTTTCGCGCCGGTGTTGGTTTGTTCTCCGGCGGAACCGCGATTGGTCGTGTCCGATCCAGCGGTACGATTGTCTTCTGATTGGCGGTTTCGATCCCGCTTGATTGGTGTATTTTCCCGGAACGCGACGATGCAGTTGCGATCCGCGCGGTGATTGGTTGTTTTTCCCAGTCGATAGTAATGCGGAAACCAATGGTCGGTTGCGGATCCGCGCGGTGATGTTTTTTTCCCGCGTAAGGCTGCGATTGGTCGGTTTCGATCGCGCGGTGATGGTCTGTTTTTCCCGCCGAAGGCTGTGCTGTACGTTGCGACCGCGCGGCTGATTGGTTGTTTTTCCCGCCGAAGCCGATTGGCGGTGTTCGATCCGCGCGCGGTGTGTCTTTTTCCGCGAAGCCTGTGATTGGTCGTTTGCGATCCGCGTGACTGGTTCCCCCCAATGGTTCGAACGCTAGGTGATGTTTTATTTCCCGCGAAGGCGAACGTTGGTGTTCGATGCCGTGTGATTGGTCGTTTCCCCGCCGAAGCGACATTGGCGTTTCGACCGCGCGTGATTGGTTTGTTTTTCCCGTTCCCCGCGACGTTGGCGTTTCGATCCGCACCGGTGATTGGTTCTTTTCCCCGCCGAAGCGAGCGATGTGCTTTGCGATTCGCTGCGTGATGGTCTTTTTTCCCGAATCCGTCACGATTGTCGGTTTCCGATCGCTGCGGTGATTGTTGTTTTTTCCGCCATATCGCGACGATTGGTCGTTCGATCCGCGCTGGTGAGTTTTTTTTCCGCGAACGCACGACCTTGGTGGTTTGTCGATCCGCGGCTTGTGTGTTGTCTCCCATTCTCCGCGAATCGCGCCGAGTTTTCTGCGATGTTCCGGTGATGGTGTTTTTTCCCGCACGCGAGGCCGATTGAGGTGCTTTTCACGATCCGTGCGCGGTTATTGGTTTGTTTTTTCCTCGCTCCGTCTCTGCGATCAGCGTAAGCGGTTCGATGGCGTTGCGCGCGGCTATGGTCGTTTTCCCAGTCCCAGCGAACGGTCGTTGATCGCTGTGATAGGCTTTTGTTCTGCAAGGTCCGTTGGGTCTGAGTTTGGTCCGGTGATGTTTTTTCCCGCAGCGAAGCTGTCATGGTTTTCGATCCCGCGCGATGAGAGTTGTTCGCTTTTTTAACCACGTCTCGAGTGAGGTGTCCCGCGAAGCTCGTGCTTTGCGATCCGTGCGGTGATTGCGTTTCCGCGAAGTTCCATAGCGATTGGTCGTTTCGATCCGCGCTGGTTGATTGTTTTTCCAGCGAAGGTCGCACGATGGTCGTTGCGACCCAGCCGGGCGATGTTGTTTTCCCCCGAAGCGGGAGCGAATGGTAAGGTTTGCCGACCGCGGCGTGATTGTTGTTTTCCCGCCGACGCAATGGTCGTTTGCGATCCCGCGCGTGATGGTTTTTTTTCCCGCGCGAACGCGACATGTCGGATTGGTCCCGCTGAGTACTCCCCAGCGCGATCTGCGTCCGGGTGATGTTCTTTTACCCCGAATCCTCGCGATTGGTCGTTTGTCGTCCGCGCGGTGATGGTTTTTATTTCCCCCGAAGCAGATGTGTCGGTTTTCGCATCCGCGCAGGTGATGGTTTTTTCCCGCCGCGAAGCGCGAAAATGCGTCACTTACTAATCCGTCGGTGATTGGTGTTTTTTCCCGCGAACGCGACGATTGGTCGGTTGCGATTCGCGCGGTATTGGTTTATTTTTCCGCGAAGCGATGTGCGGCTTCGATCCGATTGGTTTCCGCAGTGCGAGCGTGATCCGCGCGTGATGTGTTTCCCTGCGAACGCTGCAGATGGTCGGATCGACCGTGCGTGGATTGGTTTTTCCCTTCCGACTCAGCGAATTGTCCGTTTCGATCCGCTGCTGTTGGATTGTTTTTTCCCGCCAAGCATCGATGTCTTGACTCGCGTATTGGTCGTTTCGCGCCGGTGGATCTGGTCCTGAGTGTTTTTCCCGCGAAGGCTGACGATTGCGGTTGCGAATCCGGCGGTTGATTGTTCTTTCGCCCGCCGAAGCGCTGCATGGTCGCGTTTCGATCCTGCGCATGGATTGGTTGTTTTTTCCACGCCGAGCTGCAATTCGGTCTTCGGATCCGCGTGATTGTGTTTTTCCCGCCGAAGCTGCGATGCTCGCGTTCTCAGATCCGCCGCTGATGGAGTTTTTCCCGCCAGAAGCTGCGATGTCGGTTTTCGATCCCGCGCGTGATTGGTTTTGTTTTCCCGCGAAGCTGCAATTGCGTTCGGCAATCCGCGCGTGCACTATGTTTTTCCCAAGTCCTCGCGACTGCTGTCGTTTCGATCTCGCGCGATGATTGGTTCTTTTTTCCCGCGCAAGCGTACGCGGTTTCCGATCGCGCGTGATTGCGTTGTATTTTTCCCGCTCGAACAGGCGCATGGTTCGGTTTTCGCATGCCGCCGGTGATGGTTTTTTTTTCCCGGCCGAACGCGATGCTAAGATTGTGTCGGTCTTTCATCCGCGCTCGGTATTGGTTGTCTTGCCCGCCGAAGGCTGCAATGTGGAGTCTGAGGTGTTTTCTGTCGAAGTTGGCGGCGTCCGCGTTGGATTGGTTCGTTTTTCCCCTGCGAAGGCGCAGATTGTCGGTTTCGATCGTCGCGCGTGATGTCTTTTCCGCCGAAGGCTGTCGTGAAAATCGGGTGATTGTTCGTTTTCACCCCGAGGATGGCGTTCGTCGGCGTGATTGGTTGTCTTTTTTCCCGCCGAAGGCTGCGACTCTCGTCGGTTTCGCATCCGCGACCCCGTGACCTGGTTTTTCAATTCCCTCGCCGACCAGCGTGGAGGCGGTTCGCATCCGCGCGTGATTGCTGTTCTTCCGCCGAAGGCGACGAGGGCCGGCCATCCGCGCCTGCTGGATGTGTTTCCGGCCCCTCCAGCCGGGGAAAAAAGCTGCGCGGCTTCACCTCGTTCCGGGACACCGGAGATCGCACGGCTGGCACAGGCAAGA
>VKON01002021.1:238315-266426 GCA_009741485.1 Malurus cyaneus samueli
AGTACAAAGTGGTAGAGCTCAGTTAGTCTGATCTTCCAAATTACTCTGAAGTGTTTTGGTGCTTGTGTAAACATAGGCCTTGCTTTAAAAAGTCTTTGAAAAAAATCATCCTTGCATTTAACTTGACGCGTAAGTGTGAAAGCATTATATAGCTTCGGCACTTGAGGAAATGTTTTTTGTATCAATATTAAAGGTACTCTTTATTCCTTTCCCTTGTGGGAATATGTTAACACCCGTGTCAATACAGAGGTGGGTATATCACTCTTTTACAGTGAGAAAGAATTGCAAATATTTACTTGTTTTGAAGAAAAAATTTACATTCCCGCCAAATACTACATGACATCGCAGAAATTGTGTAAACAAGGCCTCGGTTTAAGGCTGGTCTTGTGAACACATGTTTTTGCTGTACATAATGATTGTATTTTTAAAAAATCCAAGCTTGTTCTAATGCAAGAAGCGTATCTGTGTGGTATTGCCGTCGTCCGTGATTGTAAGCGTGCCACGTTCCCAGCCCCATTCCCCAGTTGCAAAATGCTGCTTTGTCAACGTTGATGCTCAGGATGTGTTGACTGCTGGTGCTGGAGCTTGTGTGGATTTCTGTGGCATCCTGGCGGTTCTGCTTTTCTCTCTAAAGAATGTACGGGGCAAGTTGTTTTTGCAAAGGGGCATTTTAAATAAAGGGCGCTTGGCTCTTTATGACTTTCCTCACTTGGTGCTCATGGTGTGTGGCAGGGTGTTATTGGGGCTCAAGGTTCCCTGGAGGAATGACAAATGCAGAAACTTGTCCATGTTCTTTGGGAATTCTGTACGAAAAGGAGTGGCACACGTGTTTCTTCACCTTTTGGAGCTCATGGACAGCTCCCACGAGGTAGCCAGAGATACATGCCATGCCTCTCCACATATTTTTGCCAATTAAGTTTAAGGAGAACACTGATATGTTGAAGCGTGTTTCCAAGGTCCTGGGCTGTCAGCAGAGAAACAGGCCAGAAATATTATTTCCAAAAGAAACTGGGTCAGCTGGGAGTTGAATTAGAGTTCACGGATACTGAGGCATTTTATTCCTTTACAGTATTTACTGTACTTCCAGCCTCTGCAGTGGCAGTTACAAGATTGCTGAGCATTAATAATTTATGCTCATGTACAAAGTTTTCTCTTCGTGTCACAATTGGAGACATCCACATTTTTCTATTTCTAGCATAGAAAAAAATTTAGGGAACTGTGTGCTTGCACTCACTGAATATCAGCCCAGTAGCATAGAAATCAGGTGTGTGTTTATTTTAGCCAATTATAAGCACCTTAAAAAGAGGGGTTTTTTAATATTTCACATGCACCTAGCAGTGTGATTTTTTCCTTTTTTAAAAGTTGTGGTAGTTTTTATTATTAAAAGAAAGCCTCCTTCTCCCTGTGCCTTTATCTGAATTTTCAGGTGTTTTATGGGTAAAGTTTAATTTATTTTCCCGTTTTCTATGGTGTTTTTAGCCAGGGTGATGCTGGGTTTAAGTGAATTGTGAATCTATTTGGAAATGCCAACAGGGGTATATATTTTTTTTACGTGGTTGTTTCAGAAGTTTTCCTGTGGAACCCTGGGCAGCCAGGAGAGAGGCAGGTTTAAAGCTGAGTGTGCTGAGTGTTCTGGGTATCACAGCCCCCTCGGATGAGGAACATCCACCCCATGCTCGTGAGCAGGTGACATGGGAGGCCTGCATCCCCAAACACTGATCCTGCAGCTGCTCACTGCTGTAGCAAAGAAGCAGGAAGTTACACAGCAGCCGTCACTTGATTTTTTTTTTGATTTTTCAGTGGCTGCCAAAGCTACATAAGCCCTTGAACTATGTCAGAACTGGAGGGAGGACAAAGGTGCCCTGAGTTTGCCTTTCCCCCTGCCCTGCTATGGCCTCCTGTGCCCTCAGGAAGCTCTGTGAGCCTCTCACTGAGGGTCACTGCAGGGCGGTGTGCTCACACAGATGAAACACACATCTTTCCAAAATTAAAAAAATCCCACCATTTTCAGCTCCATACTTCAGGAAGCAAGGCTTGCCTTGTGTTGCTTTGGTTTAAGTCCTAGACTGTGAAACTTTACAGATGAAGGACGAGTTTCTTTTGGGTGGCCCCACCCTCCACTCTGAAGAAACCCTGGATATACTCTCTGGGATCCAGGAGGCTGGATGGAATAATGTATGATTGAGTTTAGGCTCGAAATGGAATTAATATGAAACTCCTACCATTTTTATTCACTTGAAACGGGGTTCAATTTCAACAATCTCTTTGCCAAGATGAAACACACTGACTTCCAAAACGGGCTTTTTGTGGCGATACATCACACACTTTTATCAATAACAAAGGGCTGAGCCAGCAGGTAACAAGGTTACATACTCAGCTGGGGCTGAGCTTTCTTTCAAGGACAGGCTATTATTTAAGTCTTAAATAACGTATTGGAAAAAGCAAATATTTTTTTTTAAACCCTCAGGAAAGGTTCAGTCTAAAAAAACAGTGATTGCAGGACTCAGGGAGATTATGGTATTTATTTCAATTAATTCAATGCCAAAACAGGATTATATATCACTGTGCTTCACCATCTTGTGAAAAATCTTAGCATTCAAATGTAGCATTTTAATCCAGATTTTTGATTTATGCAAACTCTCTCTGGAAGAACACTCTGCCAGTCTCTTGTTTTTTGCAGCGATGGAAGTCAATGTTTCCCTGAGGAAACGGGGTTCTAGCAAGGCTGGGATCAAGCCGTTGGGCACTGGCTGGGGCTCCGGGAGGCTTCGGCGGAGGGGCAGAACTGCGCTCTGCGGAACAGGACAGCTCTGGGGCGCTGGGCTGGTTTCTCCAGAGGCAGAACTGCTTCTCTGCAGATCAGGAGCAGCTCTGTGGGACGGGGCTGTTTCTCCAGGAGCTCCAGGATGGCAGAACTGCTCTCTGCAATCAGGAAGCTCTGCCAGCGGGCACGGGGGCTGTTCTCTCCAGAACTGCAGCCTGGGCACAGACAGGTTGAGATCAGCTCCCAGCCCCAGGGGGACTCTGGTCTCTGCTCACAGAACAGCACAGCCCAGCTAGGCTGTTTGCACATCGGCTCGGGGGGCTGAGGGAGCACACACAAGCCCCCTTCTCCACCAATCCCCAGCCGTGTGTTTGGGGTCTCACCGTGCGCTCCTCCCTCTGCTCTCGCTGCAGCTGTACAAGGGAAGAGTCTTGAAAACCTCGGGACGCTTCTTCTGTTCTCGCTTCCTCCGCCCGTCATGTTCACCCAACACTCACACACTTTTCTGGCTTCCTCCCCTCTCTACCCCAGCAGAGAAAATACATGGGTTGCAGCTGCATTTGGGGTGCTGGGACAGGAAGGCACACGGACCCTTGAGGTGGGTAAAGGGCTCAGTTTGGCTGGGCAGCCCTCAGCTCCCCTGTGACAGACCCACAGAGATCGGGGGCTGGCAAAGTGTCCCGAAACGCAGGCTGCAGCCTCACCTTGTGCCCAGGATAGCAGGGAGCTAAATGAGCTAAATGACTGCCTCGAGGTCACACACGGGTATCCATAATGTGCATTTGCAGTCATTGTCGTTCAGTTCCCTGCTCATTTCACTGGGTGATGGAACAGTTGCTTGTGAAGGCAGCTTTTCTGCCCTGATCTGAAATAACCCAGTCCATGAATCGCAATGCCCGCTGTGGTCCTCAGGCTCTGTTGGCGATATTGAGGGAACTTTACAAACGGCTAATTTTAAGCAATAAATTCTGATTAATGTTCCGGGTTTTAAACTATTAAAGGGGTTTTTCTGATGAGAAAACAGTCACCAACCAATCTTGCTGACTTTCCCTTTGGCGTGTGAAAAGGTTTATGTTATGAATTATTTGTAACATAATGCTAGTAAGTTTATATATTTTATTGTTTATGGGCTACTAATTTCTATTGTTTATTTGGATGGGGCATGGTTGAAATCCCACTCCTTCCTCAGTGTTAGGCTGTCTGAGGGTTTCGCTCGGTTCTCCCCGGCTTTCCCAGAGGCATCTGCTGGGGCTCGGCTTTTCGCAGCCCCTTCTGTGTACAGCTGAGCCATCGGGGCTGGGCACGCGTGTTCACAGAGCCGTGCTGCCGCAAAACTGTTTGAAATGCTGTTCCGGGGAGATGTCGTTCTTCTAAACCGTTATCAAATGCTGCTGTCGGAGATGTCGGTTCTTCGTGTGAGCCCTGCCGGGGCAGCGAATCCGAGCTGCAGCCGCTGCGGGTGCGGGAGGTGCTCCCGAGCCCGTGTGCCCCGTGTGCCCGCTGGAGGTGTCCCCCAGGCCGTGTGTCCCGGTGCCCGTCAATCAGTGTGTCCCGTGTGCCGCTGGAGGTGCCCCCAGCCCGTGTGTTCCGTGTGATCCCGGTGTGTCCCGTGTGCCCGCTTGCGAGTGTCCCCAGCCCTGTGTCCCGTGTTGCCCCGTGTGTTCCCGTGTTGCCGCTGGAGGTTGTCCCCCAGCCCCGTTGTGTCCCGTGTGTTCCCGTGTGTCCGTTGTGCCCGTGGAGGTGTCCCCCAGCCTGTGGTGTCCCGGTGTCCCGTGTTTGTCCCGTGTGTCCCGTGTGCCCGCTGGAGGTGTCCCCCAGCCCGTGTGCCGTGTGTCCAGTGTGTCGGCTGGAGGTGTCCCCCAGCCCGTGTGTCCCGTGTGTCCCGTAACATTGTGTCCCGCCATATATTGTGTTTTCCGCTGGAGGTGTCCCCAGCCCGTGTGGTCCCGTGTGCCCGCTGGAGGTGTCCCAGCCCGTGTGTCCCGAGTGCCCGCTGGAGGTGCCCCCAGCCCGTGTCTCCTCTGTGCCCGCTTGGAGCGGTGTCCCAGCCCGCTCTCCCCCCTGTGCCCGGCTCTCCGTGTGCCCGCTGGAGCTGTCCCCAAAGCCCGGCATCTCCCTTTGTGCCCGGCTCTCCCGTGTGCCCGCTGGAGCTGTTTCCCCCAGCCGGCTCTCCCGATACCTGTAATGTTGCCCGGCTCTCCCGTTGCCCGCTGGAGCTTGTCCCCAGCCCGGGCTCTTCCCGTGATTGCCCGGCTCTCCGTGTGCCCGCTTGGAGTGCCCCAGCCCGGCTATCCCCTGTGCCCGGCTCTCCCGCTGTTGCCCGCTGGAGCTGTCCCCAGCCCGGCCTCCGTGTGCCCGGCTCTCCCGTGTGCCCGCTGGAGCTGTCCCCCAGCCGGCTCTCCCGTGTGCCCGGGCTCTCCCGGGCCCGCTGGAGCTGTCCCCCAGCCCGGCTCTGCCCCATGTGCCGGCTCTCCCGTGTGCCCGCTGAGCTGTCCCCAGCCCGGCTCTCCCCTGTGCCCGGGCTTCTCCCGTGTCCCGTGGTGTCCCGTGTGCCCGCTGGAAGCTGTCCGCCAGCCCGGCTTCTCCCTGTGCCCGGCTCTCCCGTTTGGTGGGCCGCTGGCACCGTGCGTGCGGCTCACAAGCCCCTGACTGCCGCTGGGAGGGCACCGTGCGCCCCGGTTTGGCACTCCGATGCCAGGGCCAGCCAGGCCAGCCCGGGCTCCTGTGCGGGGCGAAGCCAGGCCTGGCCCGGCACAGGCTCGGCGGGGCTTGGCAGGCAAGGCTGCTTTGGAGCTCTGCAGCTGCTTCCTTTTCAGCCTTGGGGAAGCTGCAATCACTGACTTCGCAAAAGAAATCATTGTGTGTATTCTGTCCTTTTTTCTCAGCCGTGCTAATTCCCTGATATGTTTTCGGAGGCTGGCATTTATGTTTCTCCATTTACGTTTCACCAAACTGTGCTGGCTTTTGTGAGCCTGTTTGTGTAAAAACTGAGAGTAAACATGTTTTGGGTTTACTTTTTTTTTTTTTTTTTTCTTTTTTTAAAACTTAGATCAGTGACTTGCTCCCAAATTGTATGAATTGGACAAGTCCAGGTTTTGATTCAAAGGGAGTCAGTGACTAACTCGTGTCATTAGCCCAGCACCTTCCCAGACAGCTCGGGGAAGGTTTTCAAGAGGAAGGCACTTGATGTTGTCAGCAGGAAAAAGTGCCAGCCAGTGGCTTAGTCTGGATCGATTAACGAGGTTTGTCCTGTTGGCCAATGCTCATTTTTTATTATCCCAGGACTTCCCTTTTGGGGAATAGCCTAATAAGATGGAATCAGTGCTTCTGCCTAAAGTGTGTGGCCAGTTTGGGATTTGTGCGGTTGTTTTTTCACCACCCTCTCTCTTCCACTTTATGATTTACAGGGTTTTTAAGGAATAACACTTCTATAAAGACAACATGTGAACACGAACTCACAACCTTCTACATGGTTATACAATCAGCAAGTCACCCAAGTACAGAAATTAAAAAATCCCTTTTTTCTTGGCATTATGTGCCCCTGGCAGGAGGCTCAGTCTGGAGAAAAGGGGGATCGGTGGGGGACCTTGTGACATATTCCCTGGCAGGAGGGACAGGGCCGGGTGGGTGTCAGGCTTCTGCTCCAGGGAACAGGGACAGGCCAAGAGGCGATTGGGTGTTTGGGTATTTAGGAAACAGTTATGTACTTGGTTATGTTATTGATTATTTTTAATCGATGTTGTGGATTTCAGTCTGGTACATTGCTAGTATTTCATTAGGATCTTTGTCCTCTTATGAGTTCTCCACTCCCCACCTGGCCGCACAGAAATGCCCAAGGTCAGTGGGTGAGCTCTGGGTCTCTGCAAGCACACACCCACACCAGTCCAGGCAGGGTTTTTCTTCTCACCATACAATCCTCAGTTTTCTGACCAATGGATTGCGGTCCCTTCACACACGGCTGGGGCAGGCAATTTCTGTGCTGATCACCATAGAACCTGCAGATCCATCACTTGGCTCTGACCCGTTCTCATGCTGTAGGCCAGGGAGCTTGCATCAGAAAATGCAAATAAGGGCGGGAGAGAAGCTGGTGAAAGCGGTGCCTTTCTTCTTTATTTCGGCAAAAGCTGATCTTTATTTCTAAGCTGCCCTATTTCCTATTTAACCCAAAACTCAGGCTCTCCTTAATAATATTTTTTGTGGCTTTTCCCTTGAGTGCTTGTGCTGTTCCCTTGCTTGCCGTTTGGGATGGGGCTTTGTCAACAGACGCTCAACACGGGAGTGGTTTTGGTCTCTCCAAGGGTCTATCAGACTCCAGTGGGGGCTTTCTCGTACCTTGAAGTGTCCTGGACCCCACCACTCCCTTCCTGTGGAGGGGAAATTTTTTATTAGCTTGTCTCAACTGGTTTGCATAGGATCTTAGGTTAATTCTATACTGATCAATGTTTTTTTCAGTGCCATCCTACTGACAGCTTTAAACATTGAATGGATTCCCAAGAATATTTGGAAAAACAGGTTGATTTCCATTAAAATAAAAAGGCGAGGAAAGGCTAATTTACACTTGCAGATAAATAGTCCCAGTAGTCACTATTGCAGCTGCACATGAACACTGCGAGTGTTTAAACTGAGCTGAACCCGGCGTGCTCTGTGCTCCCCACGGCAGCCAGGCTGTGTCAGCTGCGAGCTGTTGGCTCCTGGAACAGAGGGCTGACAGCAAGTAACAGGTTGCTTCTGCAGGAAAACAGCACAAAGCTACAGCAGCAGGAGGAGGAGGGTTGGTCTGGAAGAACAGAAATGCAATAGATGATGCAGCCCTGATTCAGAAATCCCTGGAAGTGCCCAAGGCCAGGCTGGACAGGGCTTGGAGCAGGCCTGGGGATAGTGGAAAGTGTCCCTGCCATAGCAGGGGTGTGAACAGGTGGGCTTTGAGGTCCCTTCTCACCCAAAACATCCTGACAATTTCTGTGATTCAAGGAAGTGTGCCCAGTGGTTTAGTCACACACACACAAAACCAACACGCAAACATTCAGTTGGTGTGGCTGATTGTTCCTGCAGAGGTGTCCTCTGTTGTCTTCAGGGTGGTGGGAGTTCAGAGCACTAATCATGGTAACTCTGAGAATTTGCTTCTTGGATTATGCAGCAAATCAGCCTGGAGAAGCTGCAGAGAAAAAGATATGACTGTTCAGTCTTCCCTGTAAGTCCTAACAGCAGTGGGTAAATAGCCAAGAAAAATATACCCTCATAGCTTGTTTACTTTGCCTACAATGCTCTGGCTGAGCTAAAGAGGTTTCCAACTGGGCTTTACAGACCTGAATGTGTCTCCACTGGGGATTTGAATAAAAATAGATCCTAAAATGATACCATTGTAAAGCAAGAGAAATCATAAAGGAGGGGGATGAGAAGGTTTCCATTCTGCCAAGGCAAGCAGGACCTGGCGTTCCCTGTGCTGCCAGCAGCCCCAGAGCTGCACTGAATGGTTCCCATCCAGACCCGGTGGCCAGAGGGCCCAGCCCAAGGAGCTGCTCCAGGGCATTGCTATGGGGGCATTTCATTACTTGGTGTGAAGAACAAACACTCCCAGGCACCTCTGTGCACAGGCAGGGTTGCAGGAAGGTGCTGACAAAGGGCCCGGGCAGGTCAGTCCTGTTGAGCTGGTCTGGCAATAGGAAATTCCCCAACACCATCCCTCACCAGCACATGGGGAAACAAGCTCTGGGGATGGGTGCCTTTCTGTACTTCCTCAAAATGCCTGATGAAGGAAACCTTGAGCACAGTTAACCGTTTGAAGTTTGCTTGCACAGGGGCATTGTGCTGCCTTTTTGTATATCTTTGTAACAGAAAAAATAGCCCAGGAGTACAAGGTTTAACGTGTGGATTCTGGGCCCTTCCTCGTTGGACACTCTCCCTGTGCCAGGGGGACCAGATGCTGTTCCCAAAGGACCCTCTTCTTGCTGTGCCAGTGTCACTTTAGCTGCAGGTTTCAGCTCGGTGTAACACCCGGACAGCAAGCGTTTCAGAGGCTCTTGTCTTTGCACATGCTGAATCAACGGCTTCAGCGTTCCCAAACAGGGGGCTGTGTCAGCCTGGGCCTCTCATTCCTTGGTCAAGGTAAAAGCCCAGGATCAGAGAAATGGCATGAAAGAAGAAATCGGAGTGATTTTCCCTACTATGTTGATGCTTCATGCTTTGACTTACAAACCAACGGCAGCTTTTTCAGAGATTTTCTGGCGAAGCGGTATGGTGCGAGATGAGAAGCTCTAAATTTAGTTTGCGGAGTGCGCTGGTTAGCGTTGGCGGTGTGAGTGCGCTGCCCGCCCCGGGGGTGTTGGGATTTGGCCGGGAGCGTAGGGAAAGGAAGGGCGGATCGCCGGAGGTCCTGTTCTGCCGCGGGGTGCCGTGTTCGCTGCTGCTCTCGCACTTGGCGGCAGCTCCGAGTCACAGCCGGAGCCCCCGCGATCAGAGCTGCATTTCACACCGAGCACATTCGCCATCGGCACACAGCGAGGGGCTTCTTCTGCCAGGAGAAATCTTTCCACAGGGCAGGAAGGCATTGGAAAATTGAAAAGCACTGGGAGTTTTGCTTTGGCTTCCTTTCCGATTTACTGCAGAATGGAAATGAATGAATAAGCTGTTCTCACGGGGCTCTCACAGTGTCTTCTCCCCTTTTTATACATGCTGTGCATGTTTTGTGCCTGGCTGCGGGCACCAGTCAGCCCTGTTTGGTGTTTGTAGTGGCCATGGTCACACAGATCTTCTCATGTTCAATCAGTTGTGTGGAGCAAATCGAAGGCAAGAGCTCACCTGTTGGTATGAAGTACTTGTGCTACCTCTGTGGCTTGCACCGAGTGAGAGCTCTGTGGAGCTGTTTGGTTAAAGCACAACGGTGGCCACAGAGTGGTGGGGTGGTTGTTTTGCTGCAGTTGCACCGGGGAGGCTCTGCCAAAGGCAGCTGAACCGGACCGGGTGCTCTACCCGGCGGTTTGTGGACTGACACCTTCAGCGCTGAACGATTGTCATCTGGTATATAAATGTTCTTTAAATGCTGAGCTGCGTTGCTCAGTCCCCGCACAAAGCCCTGAACTTCATTATGACAGGTCACATTTTGCGAGCGCGTCCCTGGGGCTGTTGCCTGACCTTTGCAGCTTGCCGGCGAAGGCTCCCGGCTGCGGACACGCCAGGCTGCCCCATTGCCGAGACATCCCCCGGATGCGAGACACCCGGCACATCCGAGACATCCCATTGCCGAGACACCCCCAATTGCCGGAGACACCCCCCTTACCGAGACATTTCCCCCACTGCTGAGACATCCCACTTGCCGAGACATCCCCCACTGCCGAGACACCCATGCCGAGACACCCCGAACCTGCCGAGACACCCCCACTGCCGAGACCCCCCACTGCCGAGACACCCCCATTGCGAGACATCCCCACTTGCCGAGACATCCCCACTGCCGAGACACCCCCGAACCTGCCGAGACACCCCCACTGCGCGAGACACCCCCACTGCCGAGACATCCCGCTGCCGAGACATCCCCAACTGCCGAGACACCCCCACTGCAGAGACCACCCCCACTGCCGAGACATCCCCACTGCAGAGACATCCCCACTGCAGAGACACCCCCACTGCCGAGGACATCCCGCTGCCGAGACACCCCCGAACCTGCCGAGACATCCCCGCTGCCGAGGACACCCCCACTGCCGAGACATCCCACTGCCGAGACATTTCCCCATTGCCGAGACATCCCCACTGCAGAGACACCCCCACTGGCCGAGACACCCCCACTGCCGAGACATCCCCGAACCTGCCGAGACACCCCCACTGCCGAGACACCCCCGACTACCGAAACATTCCCCACTGCCGCAGACATCCCCACTGCCGAGACACCCCCGAAACCTGCCGAGACCATCCCCACTGGCCGGACATCCCCACTGCCGAGACACCCCCACTGCCAGACATCCCCACTGCCGAGACACCCACTTACCGAGACATCCCCACTGCCGGCAGAACACCCCCACTGCAGAGACACCCCACTGCCCGAGGACACCCCCACGTGCCGGAGACATCCCCGAACCTGCCGAGACACCCCAACTGCCGAGACACCCCCACTTACCGAGACATCCCACTGCCCGAGACATCCCCACTGCCGAGACACCCCGAACCTTGCCGAGACATCCCCACTGCCGAAGACATCCCCACTGGCCGAGAACACCCCCACTGCCGAGACCATTCCCCACTGCCCGAAGACACCCCCACTGCCGAGGCACCCCCGAACCTGCCTGAGACACCCCACTGGCCGAGACATCCCCGCTGCCGAGACATCCCCACGCCGAAAGACATCCCCACTGCCGAGACACCCCCACTGCCGAGACACATCCCCCACTGCGAGGACACCCCCACTGTTCCTCACTGCTCCGACTGTACCCCGAACCTGCCGGCACCTCCAGAGTCCATCTTCTGAACTCAGCCTGGCTGAAACTGCAAACAGCTCCCAGCAGGGCACTTCCCACACGGGACCCGATTAAATGTGACAGCTGGGGCGGGGAGGTGGCGGCTGATGGCTGGAGTGATGGGGAGAGGTGTGATGGCCAGGAATTGTCACCCGGTGAGCACAGCAGGAGCTTTCTGCCTCAAAAGAAATGCTTGGAATGGCTGGAGGGGGTATCAAATAGAGGAAAGCACAGAGACAGATGAGCTTTCCATTCAGCATGGCTGTATTCCCAGTGCAAACTGGTCCCCTTGGCCACTCTGCTGGGGCTGGCAGGACCTGGGGTTTGGACACCTGGAAGCAGTGGTGTCTGGAGACTTTGGGGAGCTCCTGGGGTTTGGGCACCTGGAAGCCGATGTGTCTGGAGAGTTTTGGGGGACGCCCTGGGTTTGGACCCACCTGGAAGCCGGATGTGTCTGGAGAGTTTGGGATCTGCCTGGGGTCTGTTACACCTGGAAGCAGGCTAGGTGCTTGGAGAGTTTGGGGAGCTCCTGGGGTTTGGACACCTGGAAGCCGATGTGTCTTGGAGAGTTTGGGGATCTCCTGGGTCTGGACACCTGGAAGCAGTGGTGTCTGGGAGAGTTTGGGGAGCTCCTTGGGGTTTGGGCACCTGGAAGGCAGTGGTGTCTTGATAGTTTGGGGATCTCCTGGGGTTTGGACACCTGGAAGCAGATGTGTCTGGGGCTTTTTGGGGATCTCCTGGGCTCTGGCATTCGTCTCTGCCAGCCTTTCAGAAGGGTCTGTCCCTTGCAGTTCCCAGTAGCTCGTTACAGTTTTGGTCAATCATTTCTGGGCCTTAAAGGTGAATTCTGGATGTTCTTCATGCTATTGCTTGTTCTTGGTCTATTTATGATACAACAAGAAAATACCCAATTGGTCAGTTTCTTATTTTGCAGCTCAAAATCAACACTACAGGATTCAAACATCCCCCTGTATTTTCTTTAGATAATTTTTTTCATGACCCTACTGCTTTCTTTTTTGTCTACCATTAGAGATTCTGTTGTAAAATTAAAATTATTAAAAACATAACTGCCAGAATCTGTTCTGGAAACATTGCTTTGATTTGGGAGAGATGTTGAAAGAAGGTCTGTAATCCAAAAATCTATCTGAATGTTCCTCCTCAACTCCAGCTTTTCCTGCCTGACCATCACCAAACCGGGCAATGCCACAAGCCATCCAGTCCATACTTTTTTTCCCCTTAAATACTATTTTAACAATTTTCTATTTGCAGCTGGTGTTGGAAGATGGAAATGGTCAGCACTTCTGCTGCATGGGCCTGTAGAAAAAGGCTTTGGTAAGGTGAGAGTTTCAGGAATCTAAACAGCTTTACAGAATCCCACAACTTTCTCTCTTCCTTGGCAGTTTCAATTCTGCAGAATCAATGAACGGAAACAAACCCTCTTGCTCGCTTTGTGTGGGTTCTGTGCGTTCGGGGATCCCAGCAGTGTGGAGCCCCTGCCATCCTCGGGCCGGAGTGGCTCCTGTCCGTGCCGGGCACTAGCCCGGGTGTACCAGTAACACTGCCGGGAGTGGCTCCTGCCCGTGCCGGGCACTAGCCCGGGTTAGCAGTTAACACTGCCGGGGAGTGGCTCCTGGTCGTGCCGGGCACTAGCCCGGGTTTGCAGTAACACTTGCCGGAGTGGCTTCCTGCCCGTGCCGGGCACTAGCCCGGGTTGACAGAACACTGCCGGGAGTGGCTCCTGTCCGTTGCCGGGCACTAGCCCGGGTTTAGCAGTAACACTGCCGGGAGTGGCTCCTGTCCGTGCCGGGCACTAGCCCGGGTTTGCAGTAACACTTGCGGGAGTGGCTCCTGTCCGTGCCGGGCACTAGCCGGGGTCAGTACTGCCGGAGTGACCCCCGCGGGACTAGCCCGCGTTTACGACCTCGGGAGTGGCTCCTGTCCGATGCCGGGCACTAGCCCGGGTTTCAGTAACACTGCCGGGAGTGGCTCTGTCCGTGCGGGCACTTAGCCGGGTGTAGCAGTAACACTGCCGGGAGTGGCTCCTGTCCGTGCCGGGCACTAGCCCGGGTGCAGTTAACACTGCCGGGAGTGGCTCCTGTCCTGCCGGGCACTAGCCCGGGTTGTACAGAACTATGTCGGCGACTAGTCGGGTGTAGACAATCGGGAGTGGCTCCTGTCCGTGCCGGGCACTAGCCCGGGTGTACAGTAACACTGCCGAGGCTTCCTGTCCGTGCCGGGCACTAGCCCGGCGTGTACAGTACCACTGCCGGGAGTGGCTCCTGTCCGGTGCCGGGCACTAGCCCGGAGTTTGCAGTACACTGCGGGAGTGGGCTCTGTCCGTGCCGGGGCACTAGCCCGGGTTTGCGTAACACTGGCCGGCAGTGGCTCCTGCCGTGCGAGGCACTAGCCCGGGTTGCAGTAACACTGCCGGGATGGCTCCTTGCCCGTGCCGGGCACTAGCCCGGTTTGCAGTAACCACTGCCGGGAGTGCGCTCCTGTCCGTGCCGGGCATAGCCCGGTTTTGCAGTAACACTGCCGGGATGGCTCCTGGTCCGTTGCCGGGCACTAGCCTCGGGTTTTGCAGTTTAACACTGCCGGAGTGGCTCCTGTCCATGCCGGGCACTAGCCCGGGTTTTGCAGTAACCTGCCTGGGAGTTGGCTCCTGGTCCCGTGCGGGCACTAGCCCGGGTTTGCAGTAACACTGCCTAGGGAGTGGCTTCCTGTCCGTGCGGGCACTAGCCCGGGTTTGCAGTAACACTGCCGGGAGTGGCTCCTGTCCGTGCCGGGCACTAGCCCGGGTTTGCAGTAACACTGCCGGGAGTGGCTCCTGTCCGTGCCGGGCACTAGCCCGGGTGTGCTGGCTCGCCTCCAGGGCTGCTGGATAACACTGCTGAGCAGAGCACATGTGGTGTGACTTGGGCGTTTTCAGATCTCATTTAACTTCTGAGGCTTAACAGGATTTGTCAGACCAAGCCATTTTCAGCGGGCTGAGTGACAGTCACGGATGATACAGAGAAAGGCTCATTAGAGCAGCAAATTCAGAATTATGCATAAAGCAGCAATAAGCGGTCCCTTTAAATTCCCTCAGCGCTTTGACACCAAACTGCTCTCCTAATTGAATGTCAGAAGGGAGCATTTTTTGCTCATCTTTCCAAGCAGAAAATGATCAAATGCCCACCAGCCAAGTCTGGGCAATTATTTTCTAGACCCCACTAAAGCAAGAGCTCTCTCGCAGTGCAAGGACAGAGTGTGGATTGCTCCACCAGCCTGGCTCTGTGCTGGCCAGAGGTGTCAGGTCTGTGTTTTCCCCAGCCTGACTGAAGGCTGCTACAGAAAATGAGACGGACTCGTCTCAATTCTCGATGCATTTTTAATCCTCTGATTTCCTCTCCTGTGAGCTCTGTTAGAGCTCACTGCACACACAAATAACCCCTCTCAATGTTTCCATGGCTAATTCATGTCCCACATCAGCTGGCTGTGTCCTCCATTCATGGAGCTGTGTGTGCTCTGCTTTTGTGAATACTGGCATTTCTCCCCGTTGTTTGCTTTGTGTACATTGAAAAGAAGAAAGGATAAAAGTCCAACCAACTCTTTGCTTATTAGCGATTCTTTCTGCAACTTCTCTAGCACCAGGCCTCGTGCCTGGCTCAGCCTCTCGCCAGCTCTCTGCAGTGCGTGCCCAGCTTCACTTTTCCATCGCCCAGTGGGGATGTTCCAGTGCATTTCAGACACAAACAGGAAAAGCTTCCTTCCAGGCACGGTGAACAGCATTACCTCATCTCTGATACGATTCTTCTCAAGGGTGCTTTATTGTAATCAGACACAATGCCAACAGGTGAAGGAGCCCAGTGCAAGGTCTGTGAGCCCTGGAGATCAGCAGAATCCACCCCATCCCTGCACCAAGAGTTGAGAGCTCATCCAGGAAAGCTGAAGGCCATGTGAAGTGTTGGGCCTGGCAGAGAGAGAGTTCATCCTCCTCAAAGGAATGACAGCAGGGCATTTGTGTTCTCCATCTCCCAAGAAAGGTTCACTCCAGTGCCAGTCAGGGACCAGAGTGTGCTGCTGCTGCAGATCAGCTGCTCCCCATTCCCTGGAAAACTCCCCAAAACAGCCGGGAGCCCAGAGGAGCCAGCCAGGACAGAGGCAGGATCAGCCAGGCCAGGCCTCGCCTAGTGCCGGCTTTAACCGGGGATTAATCACTGCACACAGCCAAAGTTGCCTATTGAGAGCAGAGACCTGGGTGCTCTCACAGCTGACTGCAGCAAGAAGGATTTTATTCTAAGAAAGACCTGTTTAATTGTTCCTAAAATGTTTGAAAGGCTACAGAAGCCTCTAGACAATACTGCTGTTTCAAAGTGCACTATGAATGCCAAAAAACCCCCAGTGAGACTGTGCTCAAAGCTTTTCTGAAAAATCTTTCACTTTAAACATAATAAATCCCAAGCACTTCTGAATAAAACGTGGGTATGTAAGGCAGAAGGATGTGCAACTTTACTTATATTTATGCTTACTGTATAACAAAGTACATGTTCCTTTATGCAAATTCCTACCTGAATGCAAGAGGGATCTGATGGAGAACAACATAACCCTGTGTGGGTTACATGCAGGGTTATCAGATGTTATATTGAACTTGGTCAGACTGTGGAGCTACTCTAAACATCTCCGAAAGGGTGGAAGAGAAAATTCGGACAGGGACAGAGTATTAGGAAGGCTTAAATATATTTGAGAGGGGAGAGGGGAGAAGGGAGAGGGGACAGGGGAGAGGGGAGCCTGATCTCATGAACATGAATGGATGAGTCTGCCTGCCAGCACAGAGACCCAGACACTGCACCTCCTCTCCTCAGTTTCTGTTTCCCGTTCCAAATGAAATGTGAATGCCTCAGGATGAGAATGACTGCACTCCCACCTGTGCCCGACTCCCACACCTTGGAATGGGAGTCTATTCACAGCAACAATCACATGAAACATCCTTGGAGAAGCTGACTCTGCATAGACTTATTCTTATGTGAACAGTTTGTGGAACAAAAAATTTGGATTTGTACTAAGTTGAAGTAACTAAAGAGTTTGGCTGAGAAGTATTTTTAAGGACTAATATTTAATATCAATGGATTTCAACATCTTTTTTTTTTAGAGAATGAGCTAGAATTAATTAAAAAGATAAAACAGTAACATATTTAATAGAAAAAGAAGCCTTTTCCCCATTTTCCTGATGAAACTAAGAGGATGCATTGTGGAGTTTTCGCTGCCTCCAGGTATTTCCCTCTCACAGCTGTGCTGGAGCTCTGGTGTGAGGCATGGCCGAGGTGCTGCCGAGGAGCAGCCACACAGCCTAAGGACAGGGACTCCACAGTCTGGATTCACAATTAACATAATCTCATTTTCACTTCATCTTGCAAAACTTTGCAAGACAGGAAATAAAAGGAAAGGCCTAACCAGCAAACAGAATCTTGCTGGTTCTTTGTAGGAATTTGAGAAGCCGCAACAGAGAAGGGCACAAAACTAAAATAATTTTGCAGCTGCATTTGGGTGCACAGAAAGAGGAGAGATGGTATGGCCAAGTTCCCATCAGAAGGGAGGTGCAGGGAATGAGCCACAACATTAAGACAGCGCAGATCATTTTGGCAACAAAGTTTGGGAGGAAAAATTTTTCAGAGATGATGTGAAAGAGTAGGGGTGGGAATTTGCTAATGCCTGGTGGTAAAAGGACATGGAGAAAGTGGAGTCATCGCTGACTGAGAGGTTACAAACTCAGGTCAGGAAAAGGACAGCGGTGTGAGCCAGGAGCAGGAGGAGCAGGGACAACGCGGGGAATGAGGGGACGGGGGGAGAAACAGTGGGATTTGGGGGCCCAGCTGAATGCACAACAAGTCATTCAACAAAGGAAGTAGAAAAGATGATTAAGATATAAATCAGAATCCTTTGGGGATCTGAGCAAGAAGTAAAACAAAGAGAAGTCAATTCAAGGAAGTAAGGAAATGTGGGAGGCACAGGAATTCGGAGTGGGGCAGCCTGCAATTGCTCCACAACACAGCATGTCACAGAAGCCTCACAGAAGCACATTCAAAAATGTATTTCATTAATTTTATTTCATATTAAGCTGAGAAAGGATTATCAATATCTTTCAGTTTCATTTTGCAATTATTTTTTGCTCAAGCATCCTAAAAGCAGAGAGAACAGAATCTGAAGAGCTTTCACTTAGTGCAAGGTACCTGCTGAAGGGTATGCTGAACGAGACCGAGTGGAGGCAGGCGATTTACTCGCCATGGTTCTGCACAGTTCGGCTGCATTCCCCCCTGCACGAGTCTGTGTTCACATGGGACATGTTTGGATCACTGACAGGAATATTGCTGGTAAAGAAAAGTGCAGAGAAAGCTGTTGGAAGATCTTTCAGAGCTCAGCTGCAAGCAGAGGTGGGACATGGAACTTTGCCGCAAGTTCCTGAGGCAGTAGGAAGAAAGGTACCCAGCAAACACACAGATTTTGCACTGAGTACTTTCCACCAGTTTCAGTTCAAGGAATAGATTAAAACGAAAGCACAAGCTCAATCATTAAATTTAATGTATCACACGTTTGCCTTACACTTTGAAAAGTATGAAATTGTTTACATTTTAAATGTCCATTGTGATGTCCCAGCACAGGCACTGCAGACAGTAAATCCTGGAGCCTGATTGTGGCAAGGAGGTGAAGGAAACACGGACTGGAGGAAGTGGTTACTGTCAGGGTCCCTCATACGCAAAAAGTTTGGTTTAGCACAATTAAGATAAGCTCGCAGTAGTAAAATCAATGATCCTGTGGTGAACTAATGAGGAAATGTGCGAGAAGATCTGACTAATAAAAAATGAAAACTGCATGTTGTGTATAAAGCAGTTGTCACTTTCAGGTCATGCAGGCCCTACTTTTCTGTTTATCAGTACAATACATTAATATACCACCAATACAAAATGCTACAGTTTATTCCACTGTAACCTTCCTCTCCAAGAAAGGAAGGCTGAATATCAGCTAGGCCTTAGTCCACCCTTGTTTTCCATCCATCCTCATTGCTACAAAGAGATTTATAATCAGATTCCCACATACAAACAGAAGAAATGGCTATAAAAATCTGCCTTCCCCTCATTTAACTCGGGCCCATTCGTGACTCTCTCAGGAGCCTCTGCTCAAAAATAGATATTAGATTACCAGAGATAAATCAGCACAGTTTTTTAGCTGGCAATGTAAGCAAACACAACTGTATTTGTTCTGTTCAATTCTGAATTGCCTAGAGGGCAACGGGAAGCTGAGGCACATTCACGACCTTCACTCAGACGGCTGAAGTTGGTGATGCTGCTGTCACAGGTGCCTGTGGGGCACTGGCCAGGGCCACAGAGCTCAGGCACATCTGAACAGCAGGGGAGCCGGCAGCAACACTCGCGGCTCTCGGGTGATATTTTAACCGGGCATAAAACAGCGCCGGCCCCTGCCCCGGAGCACCGCTCCGGCCGAGCCCTCAGCGTCCCGGCCCTCAGGGCGGAACTGAGAGAGGCGGGAGCCCGCACCCGGGAGCGATGCGCTCCCATTGGCTCGTCGGTCCGACACCGCGCGGCGATTGGTCCTCGGTTCGCGCCCAACGCGGCGATTGGTCCGTTTCCCAAGTTCCATCAGCGATTGGTCGGTTTTCGATCCGCGCGGCGATTGGTTCTTTTTTCCCGCCGAACGCGACGATTGGTCGGTTTGCGATCCGCGCGGTGATTGGTTCTTTTCCCAAGTTCCATCAGCGATTGGTCGGTTTTCGATCCGCGCGGTGATTGGTTGTTTTTTCCCGCCGAACGCGACGATTGGTCGGTTTTCGATCCGCGCGGCTGATTGGTTCTTTTTCCCCGAACAGCGATTGGTCGGTTTTCGATCCGCGCGGTGATTGGTTGTTTTTTCCAGTTCCATCAGCGATTGGTCGTTTTCGATCCGCGCGGTGATTGGTTTTTTTTCCCGAAGCGCGATTGGTCGGTTTCGATCCGGCGCGATTGGTTCTTTTCCCAAGTTCCATCAGCGATTGGTCGGTTTTCGATCCGCGCGATTGGTTTTTTTCGCCCGATTGGTTCTTTTTTCCCGCCGAAGGCTGTGATTGGTCGGTTTGTCGATCCGCGCGGTGATTGGTTGTTTTTTCCCGCCGAAGGCTGTATTGGTCGGTTTTCGATCCGCGCGGTGATTGGTTGTTTTTTCCCGCCGAAGGCTGTCGATTGGTCGGTTTTCGATCCGTGCGGTGATTGGTTCTTTTCCCAAGTTCCATCAGCGATTGGTCGGTTTTCGATCCGCGCGGCGATTGGTTCTTTTTTCCCGCCGAACGGCGACGATTGGTCGGTTTTCGATCCGCGCGGTGATTGGTTCTTTTTTCTCTTAGAACGCGACGATTGGTCGGTTTTCGATCCGCGCGGTTATTGGTTGTTTTTTCCCGCCGAACGCGACGATTGGTCGGTTTTCGATCCGCGCGGATTGGTTCTTTTTTCCCGCCGAACGCGACGATTGGTCGGTTTGCGATCCGTGCGGTGATTGGTTGTTTTCC
Source organism: Malurus cyaneus samueli (assembly GCA_009741485.1). Lineage (NCBI taxonomy): Eukaryota > Metazoa > Chordata > Aves > Passeriformes > Maluridae > Malurus > Malurus cyaneus. The sequence continues at coordinate 258,057 of VKON01002021.1, forward strand.
CAAGTTCCATCAGCGATTGGTCGGTTTTCGATCCGCGGCGTTGGTTGTTTTTTTCCGCCGACGCGACGATTGGTTCGTTTTCGATCCGCGCGGTGATTGTTCTTTCCCAAATTTAATCAGCGATTGGTCGGTTTTCGATCCGCCGGCGATTGGTTCTTTTCCCAATCTCACGATGGTCGGTTCTCGATCCAGCGCGCGATTGGTCGGTTTTCGATCCGTGCGGTGATTGGTTGTTTTTTCCCGCCGAAGGCTGCGATTGGTCGGTTTTCGATCCGCGCGGTGATTGGTTCTTTTCCAAGTCCTCAAGCGATTGGTCGGTTTCGATCCGCGCGGCGATTGGTTCTTTTCCCAAGTTCCATCAGCGATTGGTCGGTTTTCGATCCGCGCGGTGATTGGTTCTTTTTTCCCGCCGAACGCGACGATTTGTCGGTTCGATCGCGCGGCGATTGGTCTCTTTTTCCCGCCGACGGATTGGTCGGTTTGCGACCGCGCGGTGATTGGTTGTTTTTTCCCGCCGAAGGCGACGGTTGGTCGGTTTTCGATCCGCGCGGTGATTGGTTGTTTTTTCCCGCCGAAGGCTGCGATTGGTCGGTTTGCGATCCGTGCGGTGATTGGTTGTTTTTTCCCGCCGAAGGCTGCGATTGGTCGGTTTTCGATCCGCGCGGTGATTGGTTGTTTTCCCAAGTTCCATCAGCGATTGGTCGGTTTTCGATCCGCGCGGCGATTGGTTCTTTTCCCAAGTTCCATCAGCGATTGGTCGGTTTTCGATCCGCGCGGTGATTGGTTCTTTTGCCAAGTTCCATCAGCGATTGGTCGGTTTTCGATCCGCGCGGCGATTGGTTCTTTTTTCCCGCGAACGCGACGATTGGTCGGTTTTCGATCCGCGCGGTGATTGGTTCTTTAATCCGTCGAAGGCGACGATTGGTCGGTTTGCGATCCGCGCGGTGATTGGTTCTTTTCCCAAGTTCCATCAGCGATTGGTCGGTTTTCGATCCGCGCGGCGATTGGTTCTTTTTTCCCGCCGAACGCGACGATTGGTCGGTGTGCGATCGCGCTGTAGTTCCATTTAACGGTTGAGGTTTATCCGGCGATTGTTCTTTTCCCAAAGTCCCATGCGATTGGTCGGCTTCTCGATCCGCGCGCGATTGGTTCTTCTTTTCCGCCAAGTCCATGCCGATTGTCGGTTTTCGATCCGCGCGGTGATTGGTTCTTTTCCCAAGTTCCATCAGCGATTGGTCGGTTTTCGATCGCGCGGTGATTGGTTCTTTTTCGCCGAAGCGCATCAGCGATTGGTGGTTTTCGATCCGCGCGGTGATGGTTGTTTTTTCCCGCCGAAGGCTGTTCATTGGTCGGTTTTCGATCCGCGCGGCGATTGGTTCTTTTTTCCCAAGTTCCATCAGCGATTGGTCGGTTTTCGATCCGCGCAGCGATTGGTTCTTTTTTCCCATTCATCAGCAATGTCGTCGTCGAGACGATTGGTTCTTTTTTCCCAAGTCCGATCAGGCGGATTGGTCGGTTTCGCATCCGAGCGCGATTGGTTCTTTTTTTCCCGTCCGATGCATGCATTGGTCGGTTTTCGATACGAGCGCGATTGGTTCTTTTTTTCCCAGCCACGCAGATTGGTCGGTTTTCGATCCACCGCGTGATTGGTTTTTTTCCCAGTTCACAGGCACATTGGTCGGTTTTCGATCCGCGCGGTGATTGGTTGTTTTTTCCCGCCGAAGGCTGCGATTGGTCGGTGTTTCGATCCGCGCGGTGATTGGTTGTTTTCCGCAGTCCCTCAGCGAATTGGTCGGTGTGCGATCCGCGCGGTGATTGGTTCTTTTCCCAAGTTCCATCAGCGATTGGTCGGTTTTCGATCCGCGCGGCGATTGGTTCTTTTTTTCCGCAGAAGGCGACGATTGGTCGGTGTGCGATCCGCGCGGCGATTGGTTCATTTCCAAAGTTCCATCTGCGATTGGTCGGTTTTCGATCCGCGCGGCGATTGGTTCTTTTTTCCCGCCGAACGCGACGATTGGTCGGTTTTCACTCCGCTGCTTTTGGTGATTGGTGTTTTTCGCGCGACGCGGACGAATAATGGTCGGTTTTCGATCCGCGGCGGTGATTGGTGTTTTTTTCCCGCGAGGCTAGGGAAATCAATCTGATGTCTGGAAAGTCAAGGCTTAGACATGGAAAGGCTTTCAAAGCTGTTATTAAACATAAGAGCAACAGAGAAAGACAAACTAAGAGAGTATGAAAGGAAAGAGAATAGAGGAATTCAGAAGATTTGGAAATGTATTTTAGTTACAGAGACTGCAGATAAGGTAAATGCAGGGCAGACTCAGGAGATTCAGCAATGTCTGCATTCTGACAGGTTTTCAGATGGCTCAGACTCGCTGTGCAGAAGGCTGTAAATATTTCATGGTGGTGTTTATTTTGAGTGTTTTTACTTGGAGTCAGGCCTTCTGGGTTAGTAAAACCCAACAGTGTGTCACAAACCAAGCCATGACCACACACTGTGACAGGAGCCCAGGCTGAGTCCAGCAGTGACCAGTCCCGTTGGCTTTGATAAGCTGTGTGTCAGAGCACAGGGCTGCAAACTCCACACCTCCAGACACCCCAGACACCTGGCAATTCGCTCCTCAGATACAAGGAAAAATTGATCCACAGTTCTCCAACAGGTTAAGTCAGCAGATCTATGCAGGTAAATTACCTGTTCCCTTCTGCCAGGTCAGAAACCCCAGCTGAAGAACCACACCTAAACATCTGCTGTCAGTTCCTCCCCAAATAATTGTTTGACAGAAGAAAACGAAGAATCCACATAAAATCAAAATAGCACAGTGGCAAACAGCCTCTCCCTGCCCCAGCTCCCCTCTAAAATTTACACACCTGAGATCTCCATTACACTGACTCTAGGCTTTCAGGGTATCTGCTCTTCAGACCTTCTTCCCCATGAGCCATAACTTTATTTCCTTCTAGAACATGACAGACTGAACACTGGAAAAGGCAGGATGTTGAGCACGTGCTGGTACCCCCACCAGGAATTATTGTATCCTAGGGATATGGCAGCCCTGATACCTGGAGTGAAGAAGGATTTTCTCCCCCACCAAAGACTGGTCATGCTTTCTTGTTTTCCTGGGAGGAAAGCTGCATGGGGACAGCAGGATTTGCTCACAGCTTTAAAGCTATTTGTGATGACTCAATGTAAATATCTACTTTGAAACTCTAAATATTCCCAAATAAACACTTGACAAACCATTCACATGTCGAAATGCCTTTTAAAAGTCAAAGTAAAGAGAGCAAAATTAAAATGTTTCACATTCCGCTTGAAATGATGGAAAGGTGACACTAGATGTTTCTGCCTCCACCCTGCAGACATCGCATTTTATCCTTGGAGATGACAAACTGGGCATTTGTACACTTATTTTCTTCTCTACTGAAGCCTTTCTGGAATAATCTCAGACACACACACTTGCCATGCTCAGATGGTAAAATTTCATTCATATTCTCCTGTAAACAACTTAACAGCAAATTACCAGTGCATTTCCTTCCCACCAAATCACCTTAGCAACCCCTGTGAAACAGCTCTGACTTTCAGAGGGAACTTGGAATCTCATGGAGACCAGCAAAGCTTCCAAAGGGGAAAAAACCACCTCTGGTAAAAACAATAAAAGCTTTATGTTTTGCTACATGGAACCTTGTAATCCTTAAAAGACAGAGACTGAGGTTTTGAGAAGGAACTGGTTCAATGTAAAGGTGCAAACATTTCCTTTCAGAGCAAAAATTCTGGCATTGGCTCCCACCCAACACAGCTTTAGACTGAGGCAGGTCAGTGATGGCAACACTGATCAAACATCACCAGCAGGAACTTACTTCCCTGTCTTGGCTCCTGCTGTGACTGGTCACACATCTTGCTTGAGAAAACCTGACTCTGAATCAGAGTCAAACCTTTCCAGAACTTCTCATGGACTAGGGTTGCTAAGAAAATTTAGCAGGAAGAACATACATGTGCATGCATGCTTCCTGGCTTCTCAGTGAGATGCATGCTTTTCCTATTTTCCTGAAACCAAGAGATCCCAGATTCTCTTTTCTCCTTTTTTTTTTCTTCACTGTCAGCTTCAGGAATTCTTCAATACATTGCTAGACCTCAAGCCTGCCCGCAGTGGATTGTTGCCATTCAACAGCCACCCATTACAGCCAGTATGTGGCTGGGAATAACTAGTATCCCTATCAGGCAGCTGAAATTCCAAAATGCTATTTTACAAGGTTTTTAAAGTGTATGCACTTGAAAGATGAACCTTTAAGATGAACCCTGATTAACTGCCATTTTCCTCTATTACATATTCCTCTATTACATACCAGGACTCTCACAGGTGAAACCCAAGAGGGATTGCTCCCTGTGAAACAGAACCAGACCCTCCCACACCTCACTTCCTCCTCAGACAGCAAGGCTGCCTTACATTTTTACCAGCTTACATAGAAACATTGGATTTCCCTGGGCTGGGTCCCCATGGCCAAATCATGGACACGTCACCTCTGACCAGAGCTGCTCTTCTCTCAATCACAGCAACGCTGCTCCCGACAGCACTTTCAACTCACACCAAGGCAGATCGTGCTTTTAACTCTAATAATCCTTTTTCAGTGAGGTACCTGTACCACCAGAACACAACTCCAGCTTTGGCTTTTTGATCACAATTTCCTCAGCTCCTTGAGATAAAGGGGATGAAATCTGCAGGCCATGTCAAAAACATCAAGGCCAACTTTGTAATAAAACAATTTTCTTCCAATACTTTGATAACCTTGAATATTTTTGAACTATGTGAAACAGGAGATGAGGTGGTGTTTGATTTACTTCTCAAATGAAATTCCAGGAAGGCACATTTATAGATAGATAAAAAGAGCTGCAGTAATTCTATGAGATCATGCTCTACCTGAATACATCCATTTGCTGCAAAGTTTCGTACAACAAACTTAAAAAAGAGGAGGTAGGGCAGCCTAAAAGATCCGCTTCAATTGCAGATCTAACTCAAAGGCCCTTTCTGCCCAGTTCTGAGCAGCACTTTGAAGTCAGAAGGATGAAAGGATGCTCAGTGTCTGACTGCCCGAGGGCTCTGGTGCAAATGAGCCAAAGATGTGACTCCCCATTGACCAGGGCCAGCCCTGCTGGGGATCCCCTGCTTTCAGGGAAAGGTCCCTGCTCACGCCCTCTGTCTCATGCTTGGGCATTTAATGCAGCTTAAAACAGAATCTGAACCTGGATAACAACAGATCAGATTAAGGATGGCAAAAGAGCCTTAAGAACTGAATGAACTTAGAAAAAACTTTATCTACAAGAGCATGGCAAATTTGCTAGATGAAGAAAACTCCACTCTGGCATTCCCAAGGCCAGAAGACATCCAATACCATTCAGTACCTGCACCAGTTTCTACCAGGGCAGGCCAGGAGAATCAATTAACCATTCGTGCGGCCATTTATAAAGCTGCCAACCTAAACAATGCCTTTTTTAGAATCTCACCATTGATCTGAAATAACAAATCAACTTATCTCCCATGATTCAGAAGCTTAAAAAAAAAAAAGACAAAATTGAGGTCATTCAAAATCACCAATGCTCTGTAAGCCACTAGTGGGAATTGCAAGTCTTTGAGTAGCCATTCACTTTCAACATCAGCATATATTTTGTTACTGAACCACAATCACAAAGCTGAAAATAATAATCAGCATGGCCAGTTCAGACACACATGACCCCACATCCCTCTGCACAGGTCGAGTACTCCCAATTCATTCCAGCTGCTGAGCTGGGTATTGTTTGGTTTTTGAATAGTAGTGGGGCCAGATGTCTCTGTGAATAAAAATGCATTTCTTGCAAGTCAAAACTACCAAAGGATTTTATTTCCCTCCCCCATCTTCTCTGTAAATTCTGGAATGCAGAAATGCATCAAAATTACCCTGAAAGCAGCACCAGAAACAAGGAGCAAGGAGGAAGTTGGTCTCGAAATAATTCTATTCCTTTGCTTTTTGATCATGACCCAATAAACCAGTGCTGCAACAAAGACTCCCTGCTATCAGTGGGCAACTAAAGCCTTCCCTGAAAAGTATTCAGATGACGAGAAGATATTTATACTTAAGGGATAAAATCTTTGCCATGTATTTTAGAACCCCTGTATAAGCACTCTGTAAGTGTAACTATATTGCTTCCTAAGAAGTGAGGTTTTGAAAGGGGATAATTTTCTTCTAGCAACTAAAGGGTTGCAAGAATAAACGAAATAGAAGGGTTGCTAGAATAACTAAATAACATTATAAACACAACAGCTCATAATCCAGCATAGTTTTTGCATTTTGTTGAGCAGGATCTACAGCAAACGTGTAAAATAAAGCACTAAAGATGCTGGTAAATGCACAGGTGTTACACTTGCATGATGGTTTGTATTGCTCACAGGTTTTTGTGTTTCCAAGAAATCATTAAGTCATTTTCCCTCTAAGTTTGGATAGTTTCCTGGAGCATTTACAGCATCAAGACTGCAACGCTGTGTTAGGGCAGGGCAAATTAAAAAAAAATAAAAAATTTAAAAAGATAAAATAAGAAACCCGTCAGAAGAATTTCTCTCCCTTCTTCAACTACACATCTCCATTTCTCTTTTTTTCTGTGCGTAGCACTAGAAAAACATGGGAAGAGCACACAGCATAAATGATGACCAAACTATTCTGTTATTCTCTTGACTGGCAAGTTCACCTGCTAAAATAATCCTGCTGGTTTTCATTCTGCAGCTGTGAGCTTCCTAAGCGAGCTGCCTGCAGGAGCCCCCCTACAGAACCCTCGGAGCTCGATCTCAGATTCTCACACTCAGTCTCATCCCCAGCAATGATTCTGAGGAAAAAAAAAGAAAAACTAATTTAGAGAAACTAGTAAAGAGAACATTAGGAGAGTTAAGACATTGGAAATACAGTATAATTGCTGAGATAATTTTATTTATTTAGTCAGCTTTTAAGTCCTGCAAGGTATCTTGCACGATGACAATCCTATTATTTTTTGGTATATTAGGTTATAGGGGACACACAGAATTTTCATTTACCTGAAAGGGAGTACCACCCCTCACAACGCATCTACGTTTGTGATGGTTTGGGGAATGTGGGAACAGGCACACCTTGCTCTGAAGCAGCACACAGTCTGAAAATAAATAAGTTTGAAGAAGAACAACAGAGGCAGCCACACCTACACAACGCGAACTGCATGGGCTACAAGAGAAAGTCAGGTTCAGAGGAACGCAGAGATGACTCACACCGCAGAGTACAGCCGATGGGGACACGAACCCACACAAATCAACCGCCATATTGGCCACCCCGGCACGGAAGAAAGGACCAATCACAGCGTGGGGCGTGAAACAATGACCAATCGCCGCGCAGAATCCAAAATTGACCAATGGCCGCGTAGGGCGGGAAAGAAACACCAATCGCTAAAGGAAATGGGGAAAAGGACCAATCGCCGCGCGGATCGCACACCGACCAATCGTCGCGTTCCGGCGGGAAAAAAGAACCAATCGCCGCGCGGATCGAAAACCGACCAATCGCTGATGGAACTGGAAAGAAATCCCCGGCGAAAACGAACCAACTTTCCGAAAACAATCCCGCGCGGATCGAAAACCGACAAATCGCTGATGGAACTTGGGAAAAGAACCAATCACCGCGCGGATCGAAAACCGACCAATCGCTGATGGAACTTGGGAAAAGAACCAATCAGCCGGATCGACGAACCTCGACGTCGAAAAAGAACAATCCGCCGTCGAACGACAATCGCTGATGGAACTTGGGAAAAGAACCAATCACCGCGCGGATCGCACACCGACCAATCGTCGCCTTCTGCGGAAAAAAGAACCAATCACCGCGCGGATCGAACGACAATCCATCGCGAAAAAAGACCAATCGCCGCGCGGATCGAAAACCGACCAATCTCGCGATTGGACTGGGAAAAAAGAACCAATCACCGCGCGGATCGAAAACCGACCAACACTGATGAACTGAAGAACTGCCGCAAATGTTGCCTTCGGGATAAAGAACCAATCACCGCGCGGATCGAAAACGAACCAATCGTCGCGTTCGGCGGGAAAAAAGAACCAATCGCCGCGCGGATCGAAAACCGACCAATCGCTGATGGAACTTGGGAAAAGAACCAATCACCGCGCGGATCGAAAACCGACCAATCGCTGATGGAACTTGGGAAAAGAACCATCCCGGATGCACAACAACGTCGCTCGACGGAAGAACCATCACGCCGGACGAAAACGACCAATCGCTGATGAAACTTGGGAAAAGAACCAATCACCGCGAAGAAGCAATCCGATAAACTGGAAGAACCAATCACCGCGCGGTGAAAACCGACCAATCGTCAGCCTTCGA
>VKON01002022.1:0-19022 GCA_009741485.1 Malurus cyaneus samueli
GCAAAGAATTGTGTTATGCAAATAGTCAGACTGAATTAACCTACGGCAGACACACCTCGTACATCCATAGAATTTATGATGTATTAAGGATTTAGTAAACTGCTATTTCCACATATGTTACAGCAATCTTTCCAGCTCATGTTCTTAAACCATCGCTCACCATCGCTCACCAATTTCCCATCATATTGTTTCAGTCAGTTTTGTCTGTCACTGTAAAACAAGACACTTAAATGTATTTCAAAAATCGAGCTTACTTAGAAAAGAAATTCAGACTTATTTCACTTAAACTTAATGTCACATAAAAAAGCAACATCCACTAAACTTGACAACACTAAACAGAAATTAAGCCTAACAGAAGCTTAAATTTTTTAAAGAACATAAATTTGAACTTCACTAAAAACTAAACAGCCAATTAACCTAGAATGTAAACTTAAAATGAAACTAAGGAGCGTTGACCTTAACAGAGAAACTTAATACTAAATAGAACTTAAGAACATATAGCATTACAATAAAGGTAACAAAAGAAACTAAAGATTAATAAATGTTAACTGAACAACATGTAAAGTTAGTAGACTTCCGGTGACTGAACTTAAGCTTAACAGATCTGAAAATATACAGAACCTTAAACTTAAGCACATTTATATTTAACAAGGCTTTAACAAAACTTAGAACTTAATGGGCGCCTAATAGATAAGCTTACTTAAAATACCAGCAATTGATTTGCTAGAATTTACTCACAATCACAGTAAACTCACTTATAGACCAAGTAACATCTAAGATACCTAGAAAGCTAGAAATACATTCACTATCAGTCTTGCTGCAGCACACATCACATGCACAACATCACACAAAAGAGTCGGTTCAGAAGGATAGACTGTGGCAAAAAAAGGTCACCTTGAATTCAGTGAAGGTAGACACTCTCAGATGCCTTATGCATCTCTTTCAGTGGGACTACCCTGGTAAAGCCCTAAATTTAAGAAACTAGATTCAAAAGTGAGAGTGTTACTTTAAGAGTTTCAGGTACGGCAAATTTAATCATATGACTTCACGTTACAAAAAGCAAACACATGAAATTTTTCCAATGACACAACAAGTTAAACAATCAATGAACATCATATGCAAGCACTTCTTTCTTTTTCTATTTTTTTTTTTCTTGTTTTTATTTTTCTTTATTTTTCCTTTTTTACATTTTTCATTTGTTTTCTTTTATTTTCAGGGTTTTTTTCTTTTGTTTTTTTTTTTTTTTTTTCCTTTGGGTTTTTTTCTTTACCTTGTATTTTTTTCCTTTATTTTTTTTTCTTTTCTCATTTCTTTTTTTGTAACTGTAAGCAAAACACTGAGTGATATAATTAAGAGGCAGCAACATGGAGCTCTAAAATAATATTACATCAATTAGATTTGAGGATAGCTCATGGAACTATAAGCATTATTGAACAATGGCTTGATGTCATAGGTCAGTAACCTTTCCAATAATGAAGCATGAATAGTTTCACACAGGATTTTTCAAAGTGCAGCCTTACACACAAAGATGATAACATTGTATTTAAAGCCTGCTCAGTTCACAGAGAGTGGGTAAGACAGACTTCTAAAGTGATTAATCATACTACATAGAATTATGAGATATAAATACCTAAGAGACATAACGTATAATAACTGCCAAGATTGTTGCACATGTAACTTTGTGAAGTATACAAGTGGGAAGGATAAGACCGGAGGCATGCACCCAAAAGCAGCCACAGTCACAGCCTTCACGGACTCCAAAGGAGTGTGCTACTGTATACTGCACTGTTCCCCTCTTCCATTAGAACAGAGAGTATCAGAAACTCAGTCACTGAGCAGAGAGCACAACATTCATGGACAAGTCTCTTTCATGAGATGGTGCCACTTTTAGTAACTTTCCTGGGCCATCAGTGTACTCAAGGAAGAAGAAACACACTTGAATCACTGAACAAGCTGTAGTGGTTTGAAATGCTCTCACATGTATCTTCATAGCAAAACAATCACCTTGAAATGGCGTGATTAAAGCTGTGCAAGTGAACAGGTAAAACTGGCACTATTCTGTATGGCTTCATAGTAGAGAATCTCAAGATAATTGTATCCAGTTCCTGAACAGCTTCTGCAGATAACACACATGGGGTTAAGCCTAGCATGGCCTTATGCAGTTAATTGCTCCGAGAAAATTTTATAAATCATTCAATGCTTTGACATCAGTTAATTGTTACAACCTTACATTTGTCCAGTTAGTGACCACCATAAATATCCCAAGATCTACTGAATTTGCCAGGGCCTTCTGCATCCATGCTGAGTAAAATTAAAATGCTCTGAGGCGATAGCCTGAAAATAATGCAATAAATGCTACTTTCCCAGTGTAAGAGACCGTACGGAAGTCACTTGACTGTCTCACGATCATCGAGATGGAGAGACTGAACACCCCAAAAACCCCAAGGAGGAGAAAGGGGGACTTTTGCTCAAAGGAGTCCGAGCCAGAACAAGGTGGGATGTCTGCCAAGTGTCCAGTTCCTAGGCTGCTGAGTACAATGTGTAAGCTATGGATGGTTGCACCGTTCCTGACGTGAAGGTGGAGGAGAACAGTATGACCCCATGCTGCACACCTTATAAAACAACGGACATTCTTTCCCCACCGCTTGGCTGTTTTTTTTCCCCATACTTCGCAACCCCCCTGGCCTGCTGCCATACGCTTTCAAAAAGACTATAAAAAGTCTCTCTGAAAAGACCCTGATGAGATCTCCGCAACGGATGTCAGCGAATCCATGGAATCCGGACCTCGCGGACTCGTCGGAACCGTTTGGTAGCTATAACCCACTCCTCTTCTTCTTTCTCTCATTCTCTCATTCGCTCTCCTCTTCATTGCTGAAATCCAATAAATTGTCATGCATTTTAATATATAATACTTGTCCCTCGTTCTTTTGCACTCTAGAATTCGAGTTAATGAACCTCACAATTCCCCGCTTGGGTTATAGCGGATCGTGGACAGGCCAGTCTCCTTATGGAATAAGAACCGAAAGCGGCCTAGTCCATGCACCTAATACAGGAGACAGTAATGCTTCCTGAATTAGTTGCTTTGGCTGCTCAAAGGTGCACACAGCTGGGTATCAGCCACTTCCACTTCTATAGACGGTGCCAACATGCTCAGCTCTTGGACAAACCTGGGCTGTTGTACAGAAAATTAAATTTAGACCCTACTGGTTTAACTGTGATGCCTTGGTTTTATAGAGATGATGACATTAATAGCCTCAATTTGCACATCAATAAAGTCTGATTAATTATACTTAAAACTGAGCAGAATGAAAATTTCTTGTTCAAGGTAAGCACTTCATGGCTACAAGTTTATTGAACTTGACAATCAAAGGATTTGACTTTTCAACTTATAAGCAGCCCTCAATTGCTGATACATGGTAAATAGCATGAAGGCAAGGGAAAGCCTTCATACCTAGGATAACCTCAGATGAAAAGAGAGCTGACGTCTTCCACAGTAAAGCTTTCAATAAGGTAACTCTTGCCATTCACATACCATGTTCTGTATCTTGATATAAGGACCATAGGATCCTCAGCTTGGAGAGCTTTTGACAAAGACTCAGATATTTTTATACAGGGAACTCTGAAACACTGAAGAAAACCACAAGCTGGTCAACATAGCAACCTGCTAAGCTTGAGGGCTGTTCAAGAGATTCACCTGCAGCTGAGAACAAAAAATCCTGAGAGTTCTCAATTAAACTCACAGGAGCAAAAACTCTTTGGATTCAGCTAAAGTAACACAAAAGGAGAAGGATCAGTCAGTCCATAAAGCTCAAGAGTCTGGAAGATTCGAGCAATTAGGACACAACTATCTTTTTGCCAAGGATTTTCAGCAATTAAAACCAGGCCAAACAAGCCACTTTCTAGAAGGACGGTGATGGTACCAAAGCATCATTACTTTGGATAAATCACCATCAGATGCTATTCTGTGGTATTTCCGGTGATTTCTAACAAGGGAACTGCACCCAAGGCAACAAAAGGTACTGCTGCTTTAAGAAGACATGGCATTTTGTTCGGTGCTCCTGCTAAACTTTCTTATCAACCAAGTAATTACTGTACTCTTTCTTCATGTTAGCAAGGGCTTTTCTATGGGAAATATAGAGACAAAATCTAAAATACAATCAATTGCTGTATTAGGAAACTACAATTGGGCTGTGAAACCCTGGAGGGGCGCCCCTGGGCCCCCGAGCTCCCCCAATGCAGCACAGTGTCCCAAGTCCGCTGCTGCTGGAGCCCATCTGCCCCCCTGCTCAACCCTTCCACAGCCCACTGATACACAGTGAGAACGAAGCAGCGAGGCGATGCGCGGGAAAAGGGGAAAATAAAAAAGCAGCGGGGGAGAAGTGGCAAAGCAGCTGCTCTGTAACCGGGGTGGCTTCTGTTCTCGGCGCCGCTACTTCAGGGAACTTTCCTGCTTCCTGGGCCGAGTGCTTTCCCAGTGCGCACAGATGCTCTTTTCAAGGAAGTACAAACTTCAGCAGTCACGGGAAAAGTGGGGGTCCCGCCATCACCCAAAGCTGCTGGCTGGCTCACGGAGCAAGCTCTGAGAATGAGGCAGCTTACAGGTTCCTTTAGCCAATATAAAAGTCTCTCCAATGTGGAAATACTGCACCAATGCTCCCGGGACATCCTCCCAGTTCCATGATATTCACAAAGCCCAGTTTCTTCATCCAGGTAATACTGCTGTCCTTATCTTTAAGGCTGTGCATCAATTTGCTCCAGCAGATCAAGCTAGCCAAGAAAGTCCGCTGTTGTCAGGTCTGAGTTAGAATCTATAGGAGTTTGCTAGACGTATCCAGGGGGGTTCTCAAGACCCTTCCTGTTTCCTCATAGCTTCTAGGACTTTCTCCCATGAAGGGAGCCATTCAAGCCTGATCTCCCCTCATAGCCATATCCAGTAACTGGACCCCAATACTGTCCCACAGATCAGCAGGAGAAATGCTCACAGAGGTTACCCTTCTCTGTAGCTGCATCATCATCAAAAGCTGCTTAAGTGAATGAGAGGACAGAGTCTTCTCATGTTTTTCTAGCACCTCCTTTCATGAAGTTGAAAACGGACTGCTCCCTTATGAGAATATATGTCTGTGCATTATCCACAGGCTCACCTATGCTCCAGAGTTGATTGATTGCCGCAGCTGCTTCCTTCAGCAGAACTTCAGTTCCGTGGGAGTTCGTCGCTGGACAATGAAGCCAGAATTATTCTCCTCACACGGGGGCAACCATTTTGGAATTAAGGCACAGACTCCACGTTGGCATTGAAGAACATGATATGATGTAGTAAATTCTTAATATCTAAATTACCTGAAAGCTAATTCTACACGCAACACACCCAGTCAATTATCTTGTCCTCAGAATATTGGCCTTTTTATGGTACTAGGTATAACAATACCTTTTAATGGTAGCAGTGTCTTTTAGTCTCAGCGTGAACTAGTAGTTACAAACTTTTCTTGTGGCTATCTACTCACTCGATGATCAGTTGTGTTTACTAATTCCAAGTCTTCTTCCACAGAAAGGAAGAAGATAGGCCTGATCTCTCAAGGCCTGTTGTTCTGACTGCTACCACTACAATCATTCTGTAACCCTACATCTCCCACTTGTTGTTAATTTGCCAGAAGGGTTCATAGTACTCTAATGCCAAAAACCAGTTTGCACACTGTAGAGTCATTATCTTAGCAAGACTACTCCGATCATTATTGTTGCCCACACAGGATCCATCTTTTTTTTGCCCCCCCCACCACAAAACGGGCCAAGCAAAACCAACACAAATACCGCTTGAAACTAGACTAAGAAGGCCGTAAGGACTAGCACCCATCATTGATAAATTCCCTTAGATTCGGTGTTTCTTAGTGAAATGTGAATCCAAATACAACACAGTTCCATCCTGCAGTAAAGAAGGCTGATGGTAAGAGTATCGAATGAGTGCAGTATTTGAGGGAATTAAAACAAAATCACAGAGGACATCACAATTCAGTTGTAGCAAATCTCTACACCTTTTTCACTCGATCCGCAGACTACGTGGACAAATGAGTTAGGGAGTGGTTCACTGTTTTGGGACCTTCAATGATAGCCATTTTTTGTATATTCCCGGGTGCTACCTAAAATAGTCAAGAACACTTTGCCTCTGAATGGGAAATCCTGAGATCAGAGAAGGAGGAGATTCTGACAGTGTTACTTTCAAAATACGATCAAGGGGATCAAAAATTGATTAAGGCTCTTCAAGCTGAAATTCAAGGAAGTGGTGGGCTGTTACCCCAACAGAATCAGAGTGTAGTCCAACCCCGCTCTTTCGCACGAAATAGGGCAGAGGGAGCACGAAAAGGGGGGTACCCACCTGGGGAATCAGAAAATCTTTAAAAAACATATGAAAGAGGTAAGTGATTGGAGAGGGATGACTGAATTGTACAATCTATAACAAGAAAATGTGAGACCCTGTTGTAGAAACATCCGAATGAGCATAGAGAGTATGTTAGGGGTGATGAAGGCAGGAGATCTCCCAGATCTCCTGGAAGATACTATTGGCAATAGATTTTTTTCTGAAATGCAACGCACGTAAGGAAGAACAAATATGTACTGGTATTGGTTGACACCTTCAGTGGATGGCCTGAAGCTTACCCCCTGTCGCTCCAATGCACAAAAAGAGAGGTAAGGTATAAAGCCTTAATGCTAACCACTATTATTTCAAGGTTTGGGGTTCCTTGGGAAATGTCATCAGACAGAGGACCACATTTCATTGCAACCGTGGTTGGGGAAAGAGTATTGGTTTAAAAGACAGGTGTTTGCAAAAGAAGGAGCAGGGACCCCCCTTGGAGTGGGTGGATATAACGCCCCCCCTTCCGCTCCGAATTTATTAAGCTTTGAAAATCACGGGTTTAGGCAAGAATACTGGTAAAGGGGAATAACAGTTTTTACTAGTAAGTATTAACAAGGAACACTAACAAGCAACTAGCAAAAACAATCAAGCCCAGCCCAAATGCAGTGACAACCTCACACAAGAGATACACCCCTCCCCTTGGTGCAGTTACAAGTCACCGTAGGCAGGGGCGCTGTTGGCCCCGGTGCAGGGCGGGTGCGGATGATTCCCCGCAGCTGCAGGGGCGCTGTTGCGCATCTGTCCAGCAAGTTTCAGAATCTCCGCGGGCCAATGCGCAGAACAAACCAGGCAGAGGCTGGATGGAGAAAAGTTCCTCCGCAACTCACAGCAGAAATGCCGAGTCTATTGTGCTCCTCTGAGACAAGAAACCAGAACAGCCGGATGAGCAAAGAGGCAAGCAAGAATCCCGCGTCTGTGAGACGGGATGCAGCAGAACTCAACACCGCAGCAGCGAATCTCAGGGGTCCCTGGAAAGGCACAGGGGCAGAAGATCCATGTGCAGCAAAACAGGAACCAATGAGCAGAGATGCTGGGCTCTCAGAAAAAAGGAGTCAAAGCTATCCCTCGCAGTTAACAGGCCGATCTTCCTTCTGTGATGCCAAGAGGGCAGGAAGTTGAAGTTAAGCCCCCGCCACAGCACACACACACACTCACACCCTCTCCAGTGCTCAGCAAGATCGTTGGGTGGGGATAGATCTACTGTCTTTACTAAATCAGCCACAGCCATCAAAAGGATTGACCTGGCCATCAAGTGTATCCCCAGCAAAAACAATGGGAAGAAAAATTCCCCAGAAAAGGAAACAAAAGGAGAAACCTTAACCCACAACAGCGGTTGTCGATGATTCCCCCGGCAGCTGCAGGAGGCGCTGTGCTGGGGTCTTGGCTGGTCAGCTCCCCATGTGGCCAAGGACGGGCAACAAACTGGCAGAGTGGATGGAGAAAAAGTTCCTCTTCAAACTCACAAGGGGAAATGCCGATCTTGATGCTCCTCTGATAGCAAGAAACCTCAGAATGGCCCAGAATGGGCAAAACGACGAGCAGGAATCCCACACTGTAGACAGGATGCAGCAACTCGAACCACTGAGCTCGGAATCCCCAGGAGTCACCGGCAAGTGGCAGGGGCAGAAGACGACAGTGCCAGCAAACAGGAACTGCAAAATGATACGGGGTTCGAGCAGCAGGTCACCCTCCTGATCCCCGAGCCAAAGCAGGGCAGGAAGTGAAGCTCCCCGCCACACACACACACCCCCCCTCCTCGAGCCTAAAACTCCCGTGAGAACTTCCCCTCCTCCAAAGAAGAGGAAAAAAAAAAAACAAAACTACCAGGCAGGAGGAGTGCCCAGGGAGACCCTTCGGATAGGGCATAAGGTTCTTTTGTCCTTTCCCAATCGCCCAGGCATCAAAGAATGCCTGGCAATCAGTGTATCCCAGCAACAAAATGGAAAAGAAAAATTCCCCAAGACAGGAAACAAAAGGAGAAACCTCAACCCACAACAGGAAGTTAGCAGGATTCTGGGACTAATACTTGGACCTGCATCCTCCATGGCAGGCCCACAAGCAAGTGCAAAGTATGGACGTATGAATGGAATCCTCAAAACCCAGATCAATAAGATTTGTCAAGAAACCTCGATGACTTGGGTTCCAGCCTTGCCTTATAGCCTTACGAGAGTTTTCAATACAAGCAACGTGGAGGGACAATATAAGATCCCAATGAAAATCCTATAATGGCAGACCATACCAGAATTCCACACATCCAGGGTGTCCGGTTTTGAGACAATGTTTTACAGAGAATAAAACGTTCAGAAAACGTTTCCCGAAATGAAAATAAATTGATATTTTTTCCCCAACCAACAGAAATAGATACTCGGGCAAAAAAGTGAAGAGAAAAAAAAGTAATTTATAACAAATCACAGTTGCCCAGAGGACACAATAAAGTAACAGGTTTGTTCAGAGAAACCCCCCGCCACGGCGGTGCCGACAAATCGGCCCGCCGCGACCAAGATACAGGGTAAACGGTTAGCATTCAAAACCACCCCACGCAGTGCCCGACAAAATGGCCGCCTCGTCCCCGGGAAAAAAAAGACAAAAAGTAAAAAACAAATCCGCCGTGCCGTTTCCTGGTAACAGTGGCAAAAAGAAAAAAAAACCAAGAACCTGTACTACAGTACTTTCGCTCCAGCCCGGTCACTTCCACAACCCTGAGGAGGTGAAACCGCGCGGCTTTTTTCTCCCGGAGAGGCATACGGGGGTACTGAGGAAGCTGCGAAGCTAACAGCCCGAAAACTGTAACAGTGGTACACTGCTGTAAACTGTAACTATCTGCGAGCAAGAAGGAACTCCCACGGAGAGCAAGCTGAGCCGGAGCGGAGCTGGAAAAAAGCCAGAGCGAGCTGGAAAAGCTCGTGACTGTGTGGCAAGCCAGCTGGCTTTTAAAAACCGCCACCGCGTGCCTTTTCCAGCAAGCCCATGAAGGCTTTCTTTCCGTTACACTTAAAGATACAAGTGTATATTTTGGCATATATGCCAACAAGAAAAGGAATACAGAACAAAAATTGGCACAAAAATCAACCGGGACACAGGGGAAATTCAATATGAGAAAAGTAAAACTGATTTGCAGAAATATTTATTAGCTTGAGTTCCACTTTGCAGAAGCTGCCAGAGATTTCACCCTGTTGTTCGGCTATAGGATTGGACACACCCACTCATCCGCATTTCCAAGCCTGGAGACTGGGTTACATCAAGTGGATGGGACAGCCAACCCTTTGCACTATAAGTGGAAGGGACCATTCCAGTTTGCTGACCACCCTCACTGTGGGTCAAAGTTTGGGAAATGGATCCATGACCCACTTCTCCAAGTGTCAGACAGCTTCTGCCCCTGAAACGATCGAGGACCAGAGACTAATGCAAATCATAGATATGGTGGTTTAAACTGTTTTTCACATGCTGTTTTCTCCCAACTGGTAACACAAGACTCAGGTTCGGCCCAATGAATTGCATCAACAGGGCGGTCCTAAAATAATCTCCAGAGCTCTTGGAATAGGAGCAATTGCTGATGACCTGTACTCTCAGTTACACATCTAGATGGGGTTTGGTGACCTGGCATTGATTGGCTCCTAATCTGAAGACAAACTGTAACAGAAAAATGGTGTTGTTTAAGAATCAGGCCTCACCTGAAACAAGGCCAGTCAATACGTAAGAGAATGAGAATAGACCAACTTTAATACAGGGCCATGCCAGTACATTAAGGGCAGCACAAAAGCCTCCTCCATGAGGCTACACCAAAACGGACACCGAGTCATGAATCTTCCCTTTTAATAAGTTCTTCTTATTAACATAATTGGGCTTCAACCCCCCATATGATATCTTCAGCGTGATTATGTTTTTAACAACCCCAAACTTGCTCCCCCCCAAACTCGCTGTTGTTGTTACATATTTTTGCGGCTACTGTGGCAGTAGAGTGTCCCAAAGTGTCCTTGGATTCAGGCAGAGAGAAATTGATTTGTCTAAAGAATGGGTAGAAACAGTAGTTTTTTAGGTGCTATACAAGAAAAGCATAAGAATACAGAATGCATGGAAATCATAGAAACTAAAATCCTAAAGCATCATTTCTCCCTTTAGAGCCTGATAAAGGCCTCTACTTAATCAGGTCCTCTATTAGCTAAATATCTACTGAATAGTATGTGTTTAACACAATTGCATATTTCACAAGTAATAATGTTTTTACAACAGTTGGCTATCATAAAACAGAATTTGATTACAGTTAACTATGAACAAGTTCTCCTAGTCTAGTCAGTTTGGTACCGTGAACGTGAAGGTGTGGAAGATATAGCTCAACTCAAGCGTAATATATTTTGAATGCCTAGTGATTAAAATTTGGAAATTTAGATATAACTATCGGACCATGAATCATATGCAAATTATTTGTTCGACTAGCCTGGGCCACGTTATTACAAACTGTTAATAACAAGCACAGACAACCTGTTTTTTAAACTACAACTCATCAGGCCGTTGCATCAGTCTCTGATTTCCGATCTGTCTTCAGCTGGCAGCAAGAACGCCTTCTTAACTCTCTGTGAGATGTGGCAAGTCGAAATCATCAGTGCTTAATACCAGGGGATCAATTGCACTGCAACTCATAGGGTAGTTCAGATCAGCGCACATGTTTGGGATTATGGATCCTGCTCCCACTGGCCTGTAACAGTGACAATCTTGTCCCCACTATTAACATACCAGGGCCCAGAGTTTGGAAGAGGATGCTAGGGTTTGTGCGCAGATCCTGCACAGCCTGCTGGATAGAATGACGATGTATGTCTGGAGGTCTGAAATATGCTTAAAGCATTTAAGTATCACTACGTGCAAATTCATAGCGTGGTCTGGTACTGAGGTTTGGTTACTAATTTCAATGCTATTTAGAACTCCTAATCCACTATTGTTTGTGGGATAAGTAGGTGAATTTCCAGATCCCAAATGAGATCACAAGCATTTTCGATAAACTTTCCCCGACCACTTGGGGGACCTGTTTATGGATTGATTTTGAGCCAATCCCTTATTCCTATAATTCCGTCAGCTTGTATGCACTCAAAGGTGCCTGTGGCCTTTAAAATGAGACCTGGAAGAAGGGGCAAGGGCTAGCTGGAAGGCAGTGCGGGCAGTTAAAAGCCGGGCTGCCACGCAGCTGGGCTTTGGAGCTTCAGCTCGCTGTGTGCAGCAGTTCATTGATACCGTTTTGCTAGCTCGTGTTGTTTCAGCCCTTGGGCACAACAGCTCTCCCTGACTGCTAATCCTGTCTGCGACTCCTGTGATTTTCTGGGAATTGGATCGGCAGGGCTGCGGTCCAAGAACCAGGATGGCAAGTGGGCGGGCCACAGGACGCCGGCAGGGATCAAGCGTGCACTCATCCCAGACTCCAGAAGAAGCCAAGCCGGTGACAGAAAAGCACCCAAGCTCTCTGTTTCATACCACCATGTGAGAGAGGACTGCCTACCAGGATTTGCCACTGTTGCCTGAGAACGGCCACGTGGGACTTTTCTTTGTGGCTTTCTTCTCCGCCGCGGGACAGGAGCCACACATCTCTCCACACCACGTGGCCGAGCGGCTGTGGGGGGAGAGAGCGGCATGTGTACTGACTTTTTAATTGCATGCAGTAAAAAGTGTATAACACATAACGAAGTCGATAAAATGATGAGAGCCTCGAATACAAGGTACGGATCAACATCCGGACCTCTGGGAGTGCAGCCGTTTGCTTTTTCGTTTCCTAATCTTCTGAGCCTCTCCTCTTTACAGTTACTTTTTATCTGTGTCCTTGGCGCCCCACGTTGTTGCTTAATACATCTACTTTTTTTATTCTTCACTTTTGGGGTCCGAACATTCTATTTCATATTGGTTGGGGGAAAAAAATTATCTAACATTTTCAACTCAAGGAAACATTTTACCCTGTGGTCCCGTCCTGCTTGGAAAGACGGGAGTCTGGGGGAACGATTCTGTGGTTATAGATTTCTTCGGACAAAAAATCAAAGCATCACAACGCGGCATATCATTATATTCTGAGACTGTTTATTGATAAAGAAGGGAAGTTCCTCCACTTCCATATTCCAACGGGACGGAATAAGAAAGGAGGAAAAGGGAGAAACGGGGAGAGACAGAAATGAGTCAGACAGATGTGTAACCGCTGTACTCGCCGGCATAAACCCGTCGACGTTCGCAGAAGGAGAGTGTTGTGCGGCCGAACCGCGAGTGGAAGCCTGCGCTGCTGCGGCTGGGAGGGTGCTGATGCGCATTTCCAAACAGCAGCGGCTGCGTGTCCACTCTTCAGCGGACGAACACGAGTCAGCTTGTGGCTACCGGGTCACACTCGTAGGGATAGCGCCGGCTGCGGTGGCAGGCTTGGGGACTGGGCAAGGCACTCGGCCGACACAACGGGCTTCGTGGGTCAGGCGGCTTGCTGGCGGGCAGCAGCGGACGCCGCTGCTGGCAGGCGGCGGCTCCGTCGGGAAAACGCAACATGAAGGTTGTCGAGGGTGCGAGCTGCTCGGGAAGCGCGAAACAAGTAGCGACACGGATATTCGCGTTACAGGTGTTCAGACAGGGAAGGCCAGGACGTACAGGGAGGAGAAACGGAAAGCGGCAAGCGGGGGAATGCCAAGGTTGCTTTTTTCATTTTGTTAGGGTTCCCAGGTTAATTGGATTGGTGTTGATCACCTAGGCAGGCCCATCGCTACCCCAATGAAGCTTCCATATAGGAAAATGGCCCTGGTTTGTCGCAGTTAGCTGCGGTTATTATTGCCTCGCCTCCTATTTCCCGTAGGGCGTTTTATTCGCCAGACGCTTTTCTCCCCGGGCCATCGGGCATTACACTCACCAAGCAACGGGGGGCAGGCGGCGCTTGCAAGGAGCAGCAGGAAAGCTGTCCTGGTCCATAGACTGGCTGTCCCGGCGAAACTCACTGAGGGACTAAGAGCTCAGCAAGCACACTACTCCGCAGTGAAGCCATCTTTTACCGTACGTGGAACAGGGGATAACTTGAGGCATGAATGAAGAATCAGACCTGGTCTCCTGTCACCCTGTAACATTTTTTTTCTTCTGAAACGATTGTTCAAACCAGGACGAGGGACCCGAGACCCATAGGAACCACGCAACCTTGGAATGCTTTAAAGTAGAATTACATTTCACCATGATCCCTGCTTGTGTTTGAGTGGTGACATGGGGTAAGGCCAGACCATCGCACTAATCTCCGTCAATCCGACACTCAGTAAATTACTTCCTTTATCGTGGTAGACTTCAGCAAATCTATTGCCAAAGAGTCTTCTTGAGATTCGCGTCGCCTCGGTCACTCGCCTCAACACTAGGACTCCTTGTCTTGTGGTGCAAGAGTTTTTCTACAACAGGCCTCACACTTGCTTGTTATAGATTGTACAATACGATCATCCCTCTCAAATCACTACCTTCTTCAGATGTTTTGAAAAGAATTTTCTGTTCCCCAGTGGGTACCCTCGTGTTCCGTACTGTCTATTTTGTCGAAGAAGCAGGGGTGGACTACACTCTGTTCTGTTGGGGTAAACAGCCCACCCACCTTCACTGAATTTCAGCTGAAGAGCCTTAATCAATTTTTGATCCCACTGTTCATTATTTGTAGTAAACCCTGTTTAAATCTACTCCCTCTGTGTGCATCCAGTATAGAATCTGTCTTTTCGCTGTACCCATTGTCTGTTGCTTTACTAGAAAGGTAACCCCATTCAGGATGTTCCTTTTTTATAACCTCGCAGTGCATGACAGTTACATCTGCAGTCTTTTGATATTCTGCAGGAGTGGCAAGGTTCTGTCTCCATGCTTAATTTATCTACCTTGAGCAGTCAGCAGGCCACGTTCCTTCCAAATAGCTCCATGGGCATGAACAATGCTAAGCACATCAATCCATAATATCCACCTTCTTTCCTTGCTCAGTTCTAGAGCTCTCACCAGTGCAATAGCTCAGCTTTCTGTGATGAACACATCTGAAGGCAAAGCTTTTGCCTCATTACCTTATCCATGGTGGTTACTGCATAGCCTGTCATCTGTTTACCATGTTTCATGAAGTGCTTCCATCTGTAAAAAGTTCCAATCTGGATTCTCCAGAGGCATGTCTTCAGGGTCTGGTCTGCGTGAATAAGTCTCTCTATTGTCTGCAAACAGTCATTCTCAGGCTCGTTATCAAGCAATGTGGATGACAAAAACATGGCAGGGTTTACAACAGATGTTGTTTTTAGGGCAACATCATCCTGTTCAACAACACAGATGGTAGTTAAGCATTCTGCTTGGGGATAGCCAGTGTTCCCCCTTTGTTCCAGCACAAACACCACTGCGTGGGGTACGTACACCACAATGTGGCTGCCCAAGGGTAATATACGGGCCTCCTGTATCAGGATGACAGTTGCTACCAGAGCCCTCAAACACCCAGGCACCCTTGGCTAAATTGTCCAGCTGTTTGAAAATAAGGCCACAGCTCTTCGCTGGTCTCCAAGGTGCCTGTGTCAGTACTTCCAGACAACATTCTGAGTAGCTCATATAAAAAAGTTCAAAAGACTTACTTAGAGTCCACCAGCTCCAGCTGCTCCCGGGTGTTAAATGCAGCCCTTGTACTCTCTATGGACAATAAGACTGGTCTCTTTTCTGCTGCCTAAGAGTCCCATACAAGGTTTTACCAGTAGTCTTTTCCAGTCCTCCAGCTCTTTTGCCAGCTGGCTTTCGAATATCCAGATGAGTAGGGTCTTCTTCCTGTCTCAGTATCTCTCCATCCAAAAGTAAAGAACTTTTGACTATTTTTGTGCACAGAGTAGGGGTATAGGAAAAGACAAACTTTAGACCCAGAGTAATGATCTTTCAAACTTCATTGTCAGTGCAGTCTACGATTCCCTGACTAGGAATCAAACCGGGTCACAGCAGTGAGAGCCCTGAATCCTAACCACTAGACCACTAGCAAATACAGTATGACCTTTCATTTCCCCTTTAGAGGAGCTATCTATATTGGGTCATCAGGCTTGCCTTCAATTTCTCTCTTTGTTTTGCAGCCCCCGCTCCCAGCTTGCGAGGGACCGCAGCGCCGCGACCTGCCCCACCTTCACCCCTGCTCCCAGCCTCCGAGGGACCGGAGCGGCAGCAGGACCTGCCTCCGCTCCGCCCCCATTCCTGCCCCTAAGGGCAGACGGGCTGTGGTGGCTCCGGTCCCGCTCTGGAGTGAGCGGTGTTGCCATGGCGACCAGGCTGGGCGTTGCTTCCTGTAGGAGTGTAAACAGGGCCCCTCCCCAGGGACTGGCGCCGCCGGCACCCCTCCCACTCGTCCCCGGGCAACGGCCCCGGGGCCGGTGCAGTCGACTGCGGGGCGGCCCTGCCGGCCCCCAGCTCCGCCTCCAGGGGCGGTGACATAATTGGAGCTGTGCCCCCTGGGCCCTGCCGGAGGAGGGGAGGAAGGGGAAGGCGGAAGGGGGGGCCAGAGCGAACCCGAAATTTCTGATTTCACTGAAGCCACCTCCCCCTCCCCTGGAGTGGGCAGCAGGGGCCCATCCCCTTTCAGCCCCCATTCTCCCTCCCCCCCTTTCGCAGAGACACTTCTGAAACCACGCGCCAATTGGCGGCCGCTCCCGGAGGCGTCTGCGCAGGAGAAAGGGAGGGAGGCGGGGGGGCGGCGGAGCCGGACCCAGCAGTGTCACAGGTGGTCCCCTCTTTATAAGAGGCGGTATTAAATAGTTGATCTTTTCCTTTTCATCCTCTTTTTTTTTTTTTTTTTTCCCCTTAACAACCATCATATAAACATTTCTCCCCGCGTCCCTGTGTAGGAACTGGAGTCATGTGAGAGCAAGTCCCTTCACGTGAGAAGCTGCACCCCATGCCTACGCTTATAAACAGGAAAAAAGCACAAGAGTGAAACACCAGAGACAAAGAACAAGGAACACTCGAATTCAAACTCTCACTATTCGGGTTCATAGCACAGAACTTAGTCCACTACACCACACTGACTGCAGTCCAACCTGTACACTGCAGCGTTCCTAACACTTTTCGAACCAACAACCACAACACCGCTTCTCATTCGCTTACTCACGTGCCTCTGTTGCTGGGTTCTTGGACTCTGGTACCGCTTGGACCACAGTGGCAACCCCCCAAAAGCTGGCCAGGGGATGTTGGATCTTACTTGGTCCAGAGGATTCTCTGGAGCCTCCTGTGTCCCTTTATGGTTGCCAGAAACTGTTGCCTAAAACAGGCTCACCTGAAACAGAGGCCAGTCAAACTTAGAGAATGAAAAGACAACTTTAATACAGGCCTACCATCATTAAGGGCAGACAAAAGCCTCCTCCTAGGCTACACCCAAAACGGACCCGAGTCATGAGACTCACTTTTATAAGTTCTGTCTATTAACATATTGGCTTCACCCCCCAATGATATCTTCAGGTGATTATTTAACACCCCAAACTGCTCCCCCAACTTGTGTTGTTTACATTTTTGGGCTCTGTGGCAGTAAAAGTATCAAAAGTGCCCCTTGATTCAGGCTCAGAAGAGAAATGATTTGTCTAAAGATGGGAAGAACAGTAGTTTTTAGTGCTATACTAGAGAATTATAAGAATACAGATGCATGGAAAATATAAAAACTAAAAAGTCCTAAGGATCAGTGGGAACGAACTGATGGTAGCATCCTACTGTATCCTATACCCCTGAGTGGCCTGGTGGAACGTGAGAACTCTACAGTTCGCTGTGTGCTCATGAATGCCACCGGAAAGGCCGTTCTTCCTCCATATTGCCACAAGACCAATTTCAAGGAAAATAAACCCAAGAGCTGTGACAAAAATGAGACTGACGGGATGGAGACTCACTCTACCACTTGGGACAGGGGTGTATTGGATATGTGGTGATAAGGCGTGGAAAATCCTGCCTGTTGATAAGGATCAGGTTGTGCTCTTGGGGCTGTAGTGCCAAATATAACAATACATGATCATATTGAAAACCAAAGGGGAGAAGGAAAAGATCTCTCAATCCCATCACTGAACATCCCACAGTTTTACATAGTATAGTGAGAGCTCTCCTTCCCTCCTATGGAATAGTTAACTAGAGACAGCAATTATATAACATCTCAGCCGTTATTGAACATATTGAGCCACATACTGCAGATGCAATTTCAGCCATACAAGAAGAAGTCCATGGTCTGTCTCCTGTGGTCACACAGCACAGGATAGCTCTCAATTTCCTGCTTAGCACACATGAAGGGTTATGTGCTATTATCAATACCACCTGTTTCTTATGTAGACCAAAGTGGAAGGATTATGAAGGATTTGGATGAAATTTGGAAGGGACCAAATTCTACATGAGTGGCTCTGCAAATAACACCTTAAAATTTGATCATATTTTTCATACCATGACTTCATGGTTACCAGACTGGGCCTGGATAAAGGAAGTGTTTATAATGACTGTAATGATAATTATTTTGTGCATAGTAGCCGGTGCTGTAATCACCTTTATAAACCGGTCCTGTGGCTAGTGCAGTGTAGAGAATAAACAAGGTGGAGTCTTGTTAGTCTCAGTAAAGGGGGGGAATGATGCCTGATGATTTTTGCCTTTCCTTTTTATGTACCCTTTTACATATTTTATATACCCTTTTAGACATTTCTGTACCCTTTATGTATCCCTTGTATCCCTTAGCCTGCATGCTTGTAATTCCTGTACCCTGATATTCCAGTTTAGTTTAGGGGTTCTGCTGGGCAGAGAGACCAAACATCCTCAGGAAAGGGTCAGTGTTCCCTATGCTATCTTAAACGTGAAGGTTGGAGCCTTCTCTCTGGAACATATTGTGTAAACTGGGCTCTATCCTCATTTCTGGGGGTATTCATTAGAATAGGGGACATTACTTCATTCATTAGGTTTCTTATTGGGGAATCTTAGATAGATATGCTAAATTGTGAAGTCTATAAGATTGTATCCGTGCTACAACATGGTGTACATCTTCCATTGAGTTGTGCACCTGGGATCCAAATACCGAGGTAAAACCCTTTTCATCCCTTAATCATGTCTGTGTCATTATTGAAACCGGTCGATCAAGGCAACAACCTGAAACAGAGTCCAGACAAAGTTAAAAGAATAAAAGCAGAAAATTTAATAAAGGCCTATGGTACACTGAGGGCAGACAAAAGCTTCCTCATAAGTCTACACCCAAAATGGACACTGAGTCACGACATCTTCACCTTTTATAAGTTCTGTCTTATTAACATATCAGGCCCCAATTCTCCAATTACACCTTCAGGTGATGATGTCAATCCCCCCAAGCTTGCTCCCCCCAATTCTCCATTGTTTACATATTTTGGGGACCTGAGGCAGTAAGGTGTCCTTGAGTTTCGGGCCTAGAGAGGAATTGTTTTTCTAAGATGGGAAAACAGTAGCTTAGTGCTTTACACTAAAGAAGTACAAGAATACAGATAAATGAAAAATATAGAAGCTAAAAATCCTAAGACATCCCTGTAATACATGATGATATCATTGTATAGAAATACGGCAGAATTTTTTAAGAAAGAGAAGAAAATGGTCCAAATCCTTCTGAAAGCTGTTTTACCATAAAGTAAGTTCAAGGGACCTGCACAGGAGATCCAGTTTTCAGGAATAA
>VKON01002022.1:42129-56850 GCA_009741485.1 Malurus cyaneus samueli
ATATGACTACCACTGTCTACATAAGCATGTTCTTCCGGACTCTGTCGTGTATTGTCAAATGACCCAGCAATGCAATAGATAAATAATATATTACTGCAACTCTAGCTAGAGATAGACGGCGCATGTTCAATTTAAAAGGCAGATCTGGTTATATAAGCTTCAGTCATCTTTTCTAATGATTTATAACAGACGCAGCTAACTCATCTGTAAACGCCATAGACTTGAAGTATACAATGATTATGACCATATTTTTACAAAATTACATAAATATGTTGATTCAATTAAAAAAGAAAGGCAAGGACATAGTTCAGCCCTCACAAAACATCACACAAGAAGCTGACAACTGGCTAAAAATGCAAGATACAACACAGGGCCAAGGCTATCCATTATTTAGAATGTGTACTTTACTAGAATGTGCGCGATACTTCAGATGCATAAGTTAAAAACTGATTACAAAATTAATCGTTTACTTCTGTCCCTGTACTAGGACTAATTTAATATGATAAATGTGCTATTTGCATAAATTACTTTAAAGTAATCCTTCATTGCAGTGCTGTATAAGAAAACTCCATACACTCTATCCATAAACTCAGGATGTCAATGCAGTTCAAGTAAGCATAATAAATACCCCTTCCCTTCAATATTAAAGTCACTTACTTTCTACTTAATCAGGCATAACCTTGGAAGCAACTATTACAAATAACAATGCAAGCTTAAATCAACTTTAATTGATGCAAAACAAGTTTGTAGGCAATTAAATTTGTAATATGGAACAGTGCAAAGAAAAAGTATGGAGGGAAAGGGGTAATTCTTACTGATGTCTCTTCCTCGAAAGAAAAAATTTTATGAAGCCCTAAAATCCATTTCCAGAAAACTTCATGAATGACTAAATTGCATACATGGTCAAAATAAAAATTTATTGAGGTGAAATAGTTGCTTTTATGGGATAAACATTTTTACTCATCTCTTTTCCATTTGACCAATTAAAATGTTAGTAGTGAAGTGCCATTTTTGAGCTAATAAACTTGCTAAACAAATAAATGCAATCCACACTTTGAAGAAAAATCTTTTCAAATATATACTTCAAGGTTCTACTACTATATAAACTAGATAGTCCCTCAAAAACTGTAAACACGTTGAACTGCATGCTCAGAACAATTTGTCTTTGTCTTCCAAAATGCAAGACTGTTTGTTTAGTGGTAAATCTAAGCTGTGGTCAGACTGTAGCTTTATACAGTCAGCTGTTTTAGGAAAGTTAAGTAACAACCAGGTGCATGATCTTCAATGTTGTGGACAAAACTATCTTAATACATATAGCCTAAAATATACTGGTTTAAAGCCAGTAAGTTTAAAAGTACACAGATACCTCTGGTCAAGCATAATTACTTCTGTGTAAGGTAGCCATGGCCTATATTTTTGCAATAGCCTCCAAGCGTAGGTCTCATAATTTATTCATGTTATTCCCTTGTGCAGCTTCCACCAAGATGATAATTGGCTGTTTTTTTTCAACTGAAGTGCTCTAGTTTAGTATCACATAAGAGGAGGTTCCATTTAAAAAAAATACCCTTTCGTATGTTTAGTTGCAGTTTAAAGTTAAAGAAACCCATCCCTGCCTTTATAAGTAAAAAAAAATTAAAATGCCTACATTTGAGCAGGGATCAAGGAAACGGTACCGTGTGAAACATTGTTATTACACTGCATCCTTATGGCAAAAGTAACTGACTAAAAAGCCACTCCAATCATATCAGAACTTCCTTGCTGGTTTTGCCAAATGGTGGCCTCTCTCCTACCAAGGCTTTAAATTTGAAGCAGAGCTTAAAGCTGCACCACAGAGTTCTCTTAGTTCCAAAATCTGCCAAACATTTTACATTCCACATTTAATAGGATCCGAAAAAGAAATTAACTCTTGGTTAAATTCTAAGATAATAGTTCTAATACATAAAAGACATCACCTGAGTCAAAGTTCAAACTTCCAGTGAAAGACTATAGCAAACCGATAGGTCCCATCAAGTTACTACTACTGCATAAAGCACCACTCTGTTTAGTTTTCCACAGATCATTCCTGAAGTGAAGGGCAGTGATGTTGGTGAAGAGTAACTGGGTATTTATAAAAAACCATTTGTCTGCGTGCATTGCAGATTTAAGACTGTTGAAGTCACCCTGAAGCTGAACACAGCCATTTTCAGCACTGGTAAGGGATGGTGTGTGTGTTCAAAGTCCACACCAAGTTATTATCAAGAGACATCAATTCATGAAGACTTCTGACAGCACATCCCCGCATTTTCATCTCTTGCAGTCTTTCTGCCTCCTCATCTGCAATGTCATTTCCGGGTTTACTCTGAATGATAAAAAGCAGTCTCAATAAATTAAAACAATCACTGTTCACGGCATTGCTAGGCAAGTTAAGCAATTCTTCTGTTCCAACAAGCACATGATTTAACTGGTGTGGGAATAAGCTGTCCATAGGCGGGTGGGAAAGGCATCATCCAGGCAGTTCACATCTCGAAGTGTGACAGACTTGGTAGCTACACTGTTTGTCAGTGCTGCGAAAAAAAAGATGAACATAAAATGTAAATGAAATAGTTGTTTATATAGTTATAACAAAAAGTTTGTGGGTTTTGTTTTGTTTATTTTCCTTGATTTACCTGTCAACTCATTGGCAGTGATAGAGTTCAGTGAATGCTTAGCTGTTGATCAGGTAATGCTTTCTGTTCGAGTATTAGATGTTAAGGCTGAAGAATGTACTGCTCCACCAAGAGCTTCTGCTTCATCTACCAAACGATCCATGTAGTCCCTTTAAGAATATGGCATTCATAATGGGTTATTTAACAGGAAAACAAGGCCTAAAAATGATGATGAATTTATTCCCAGTTGCCATAGCCACTGCAGCTTTAGACTGCAATGATGGGAAGAAAAACTAATCTTTTACATTTACAATTTGCAACAGAAAACATATTCCAAAGACATTTTACTTACGTAACTCCAGGATGATGGTTATACCTCTTCTTTCCAAATCTTGTTTGCTGAGCAAAGTAATCATAACGTTCTGACTTCTTCCACATGTAATAGAAAGCCACACACTCAGCAACTGTTCTGGTTCTTACCTAAAAGAATGCAAGAAGAACTGACAAGATAAATGCAAAGCATTATGTTTTGTCATCTCCCCAGGCCTATATTCCTGCAATATTGTTCGTTTTACTGTTCTAGTATCTGTAATAAATGAATTAAATCAGATGGCCTGAAAAAGAGATCTGCAGTTTCAAACTTCTTTACTGGAGAGGTGGTCAAACACTGGAATGGGCTTCCTAGAGAGGTGGTCGATACCTCAGCCTGTCATTGTTTAAGAGGCATTGGACAATGTCCTTAAAAACCATGCGGACTTTTGGAAAGCCATGAAGTGTCAGGCAATGGATAATCGTTGTAGGCCATCCATGAAACAGTATATTATATAAATAATTACTACATCTGTTCTATTGTATGCATTTTGTTGTTTTAGGTTTTTTTTTAAATTAGATTGAAACTGTATCTACATTTGAAGCATTTCAGTTCATAACCAACATTGTAATTTTTTTAACTATGGGAGAGACTCTCTTAGAATAGAACACTGAGCAAATGAATGAGCCAAGAGAAGTGAAGCAGAAAAGACATTAGGAACTTGGAAAATTCTGGTCCATGGGACAGATCAACTCATATGCTTGTTGACTTTAGAAAAAATATTTTAAATTATTTCTTTGTACTCTGGTGAATTACTGTTTACAGGTAAGGTCCATTTAAAATTTGAACACCACAGATATTAGCAAGGACAGGAAGCCAAGTATTGAACAGGATTATCTGACTATTGTTGAACAGCAACCAAACCCTATAAAGTTTACCTGAATAAACAAAGCACCAGCTCCTAAGAAAAAACTTGCTGTGGTTTAACCCCCACCAGCAACTAAGCACCGGCAGAGCTGCTTGTTCACTTCCCCACTTCCCCCACAGTGGGATAGGGGGAAGAATTAGAAGGACAAAAGTGAGAAACATGGTTGAGATAAAGACAGTTTACTAACTAAAAAAAAAATGCTAAAAAAGAGAAAATAAAACCCAAGAAAAACGAACAAAGCATAAAAATCCAACTGCTTGTCATCAACCAATTGATCATCCAGTCCCAAGCCACAGCAGCCCCACCCACCAACCTTAGCCCCCAATTTTACTACTAAGTCATGAAATATATAGTCTGAAACAACCTCTGGTCAGTTGGGGTCAGCTGTCCAGATGTGTCCCTCCCCAGCTCCTTGTGTATGTACCCCCAGCCCCCTTGCTGGAAGGATAATCTGAGAACAGCCTTGACTCTACATAAGCTCTGCTAGCAATAACTACATTAGTGGTTATCAACACTGTTCCAGCACAAGTCCAAAGCATAGCCCAAGTAAGCTATTATAAGAAAATAACTCTATCCCAGTCACACCAGTACAAAACCTCAAGATGGTATCAAAACATGTAGAAGATGTACAGAAAGTTTGGAAACACCCATACTCGCAACTGTACCAAATGATACATATACTTGATTTAAAAAAAGTCCAATTCCTATTCTTCAAGCACTGAGGAGTTAATCAGAAGCAATTCAGATCAGTGTTAGAACTCCTTTGTTGGTCAGAAACCAGAGTACTGATGGATGACTACACTTTCTGAAAACACAAAGAGCTAAGCCTGTTTCTGTAGAATTACTCCTTCTGAGTGACAAAAATAATTAAAGATGTATTTTCCCCGCTCACCGCCATGGTATGAAAATAATATACCTCTAGGAGAGGCAGACATTTTATCTAAATTATAACATAAATGGCAATATAGGAAGCATCAACATAAGTTGATTTGCAAAAGATAATATATTGACTCATGTTGCAACACCTAGCTTTTCCAATGGAAACCGAGGCAAATTACAAGAAACACGAAGCGTGCTTAAATAGGTTGGCTTTTATCACTCTTCTGCTAGCTTCTGAAAAAGGCATTGCTTTTACAAAACATTCAGCATCATATCATCACCATCTCCATAACTATAAAATACTAACCTGTTTTTCTGTATGAGTGAAAGTCTTTTCCATAAATCAGAAGTGCATGTCAAAGCTTCTGCATTCTTCTTCGTCCATGCTGTCATTTCTTCTAGACAAATGCAAAGTAGCAGATAAACTTATTTCACTCACAATCTTTGACAGAGGAATAAAAAATTTGAAGTCAGCCACTGAAACAGCCATTTTGGCACTGGCAATGTGGTGTGTGTGGTTCTCGAAGTCCACACCAAGATTATTTACAGAGACATCATTCATGAAAGATTCTGGGACAGCAATCCCCATTTTCAATCTCTTTGCAGGTCTTTCTGTCTCCTCACTGCACATGTTCCCCGGGTTTAACTCTGAGTGATAAAAGCCAGTCTCAAATAAATTAAAACAATCACTTTCACCATTGCTAGGCAAGTTAAGCAATTCTTCTGTTCCAACAGGCACATGATTAACTGGTGCTCGGGGTAAGCTGTCCATGGGAGGGAAGGCATCATCCAGGCAGTTCACATCCGAAGTGTGACAGACTGTAGCTACACTGTTTGTCAATGCTGGAAAAAAAGATGAACATAAATGCAAATGAAATAGTTGTTTATATAGTTATAACAAAAAGTTTGTGGGTTTTGTTTGGTTTATTTTCCTTGATTTACCTGTCAACTCATTGGCAGTGATAGAGTTCAGAATGCTTAGCTGTTGATCAGGAATGCTTTCTGTTCGAGTATTAGATGTTAAGGCTGAAGAATGTACTGCTCCACCAAGGGATTCTGCTTCATCTACCAAACGATCCATGTAGTCCCTAAAAGAATATTACATTCATCAAGTATTATATAACTGGAAAACAAGACCTATAAATGATGATAGATTTCATTTCAGTTGCCATAGCCACTGAAGCTTTCACATGACAATGACAGAAGGCGGGTAGGGAAGGGGGAAATCTTCTACCTTTATGATTTGCAGCAGAAAACATATTCTGAGAACGTTTTACTTACGTAACTCCTGGATGATGGTTGTATCTCTTCTTTCCAAATCTTGTTTGCTGAGCAAAGTAATCATAACGTTCTGACTTCTTCCACATGTAATAGAAAGCCACACACTCAGCGACTGTTCTGGTTCTTACCTAAAAGAATGCAAGAAGAACTGACAAGATAAATGCAAAGCATTATGTTTTGTCATCTCCCCAGGCCTATATTCCTGCAATATTGTTCGTTTTACTGTTCTAGTATCTGTAATAAATGAATTAAATCAGATGGCCTGAAAAAGAGATCTGCAGTTTCAAACTTCTTTACTGAGAGGGTGGTCAAACACTGGAATGGGCTTCCTAGAGAGGTGGTCGATACCTCAGCCTGTCATTGTTTAAGAGGCATTTGGACAATGTCCTTAAAAACATGCTGGAACTTTTGGAAAGCCATGAAGTGGTCAGGCAATTGGATTAGATCGTTGTAGGTCCCATCCAACTGAAACAGTATATTCTAGTCTAAATAATTACTACATCTGTTCTATTGTATGCATTATTGTTGTTTAGGGTTTTTTTTTTAAATTAGATTGAAACTGTATCTACATTTGAAGCATTTCAGTTCATAACCTACATTGTAATTTTTTTTAACTATGGGAGAGACTCTCTTAAGAAGTAGAACACTGAGCAAATGAATGAGCCAAGAGAAGTGAAGCAGAAAAGACATTAGGAACTTGGAAAATTCTGGTCCATGGGGACAGATCAACTCATATGCTTTGTTGCACTTTAGAAAAAATATTTTTAAATTATTTCTTTGTACTTCTGGTGAATTACTGTTTACAGGTAAGGTCCATTTAAAATTTGAACCACCCAGATATTTAGCATAGGACAGGTTAAGCCAAGTATTGAACAGGATTATCTGACTATTGTTGAACAGCAACCACAACCCTATAAAGTTTACCTGAAATACAACAAAAGCACCAGTCTCCTAAAGAAAAAACTTGCTGTGGTTTAACCCCCACCAGCAACTAAGCACCGCAGAGCTGCTTGTTCACTTCCCCACTTGCCCCCACCAGTGGGATAGGGGGGAAGAATTAGAAGGACAAAAGTGAGAAAACTCATGGGTTGAGATAAAGACAGTTTACTAACTAAAAAAAAAAATGCTAAAAAAGAGGAAAATAAACCAAGAAAAACGAACAAAGCATAAAAATCCAACTGCTTGTCATCAACCAATTGATGCCTATCCAGTCCCAAGCCACAGCAGCCCCACCCACCAACCTTCAGCCCCCAATTTTACTACTAAGGCATGAATTATATGGTCTGAAACAACCTCTGGTCAAGCTTGGGCATCAGCTGTCCAGATGTGTCCCTCCCAGCTCCTTGTGTATGTACCCCCAGCCCCCTTGCTGGAAGGATAATCTGAGAACAGGCCTTGACTCTACATAAGCCTCTGCTCAGCAATAACTACAATTAGTGGGTTTATCAACACTGTTTCCAGCACAAGTCCAAAGCATAGGGCCCATAGTAAGCTATTATAAAGAAAATTAACTCTATCCCAGTAGCACCAGTACAAAACCTCAAGATGGTATCAAAACATGTAGAAGATGTACAGAAAGTTTGGAAACACCCATACTCCGCGAACTGTACAATGATAGGCATATACTGATTTAAAAAAAGTCCAATCCTATTCTTCCAAGCACTGAGGAGTTAATCAGAAGCCAAATTCAATCATGTTTAGAACCACCTCCTTTGGGTCAGAACCAGAGTACATGATGGATGACTACACTTTCTGAAAACACAAAAGAGCTAAAGCCTGTTTCTGTAAGAATTACTCTCTGAGTGACAAAATAATTAAAAGGATGTATTTTCGCCCGCTCACCGCCATGGTAATGAAATAATAACCTCTAGGAGAGGCAGACATTTTATCTAAATTATTAACATAAATGTCATATAGGAAGCAATCAACATAAGTTGATTTGCAAATAGATAATATATTGACTCTGTGTGCAAACCTAGCTTTTGCCAATGGATACAGAGGCAAATTAGCACAGAAACACGAAAGGCCGTGCTTTAATAGTTCGGCTTTTTATTCACTCTTCTTTCATAGCTTCTGAAAAAGCATTGGCTTTTACAGAACATTCGAGGCATCATATCATCTACCATTCTTGCCATTTAACTATAAATACTAACCTGATTTTTTCTGGTAATGCAGATGAAAGTCTTTTCCATAAATCAGAAGTGCATGTTCAAAGCTTCTGCATTCTTCTTCGTCCATTTTGCTGTCTATTTCTTCTAGACAAATGCAAAGTAGCATGATAAACTTATTTTCACTCACAATCTTTTGACAGAGGAAAAAAAAAATAAAATATTTGTGATGCTAATGCCTTGAATATCCAAAAACACTCTAAAAGTAAATTTTAACCCCAAGCCTTCAGTTTATTTAGCCTGTTCTTTCCTCTAAAATGTAGCAGATATCCTACCCTGAAATCTAGTATTCTCGTGTATTAAAGACTCATAAAAGAGTCTGTGATTACCTGAAGTATTTTACGCTTGGAGGGGCAAAGGCTATTCACAAAGATTGATTTATTATTTCTTAAGAAAGTTTGTCATAAAAAAACCCCAAGATTTGTAAGGCATCAATTATTTTTCTGAGTATTTTTTTTTTTTTTTTTTTTTTCTTTTATTCCTACTTGTATCAGTACAAAGACAGTGACTGTTGAAAAAAAAAGTGAAGGAAACAACTCTGACGTTTTTTAAGAACAGAAGTGAATTTAGTTTTACAAATTAAACAAAAAGCAAAAAAAAACTAAAAAGGAATAAAAGGCTTTAAAACAAAGTAGTTCAAACTATTTGAGTAGGTCACTTTTGCCTCAGGTATTGTTGCTTTCCTATCTTGATTATGGCTTTGTGTCTATATATAATAAAGGAGAGATATTTCAGGCATCCCTCATTCATAATAGTGATCTGTTCAGTTGTCATTTAAAGCCAATGGGGATGGAGAACAAAAACCAACCAACAAACACATTTCAAATCATTTCTGGAAGCAGACACTGGAATAAAGACCTTGCTGCTTTCATATGAAGGTGATAATCATTCCACTACAAGTCCATTAATTTTGCACTCCTTACTACAGACTTCTCAAGCTTCAAAGAGGAGATCTCCATGTAAAGTCTCACTGTTTTGAAATTATCTTGGGAGATGTAGACTTGTAACTCATATTGAGAATAGCAGTGAACTTCAGTGGGTAGATCATTGCACAATGGTTATTCTAAGAGACAGGCATCAACAGTATTATCATCCTTCACCATTTTTAATGAGGGTATAAACCCCATCTGACTTGGGGCCGGGGACAGGATGAACACTAGTCCTTAGAATAGAATTTGGGTCTCTAACACACAGTCTCTTATAAAAGAACTTTCTGAAACAGTGCTCTGATATTCTTTAATGTTCCGTTCACTTTTACCTTAGATACTTAAGCTTTCACAGCACCTAACTCATAAACATTTGAATTCCCCTTGGATTCAGTTCTGAGTAGGGAACATCCACCAGAATACAAACTTATACCAGGGCTCATATTCCATAAAGCAGAAATGGTCTATGTGCCAAACTACAGGACAAAGAACTGTCTTTGCTAAATGATACACTCTGATTTTTAGTTAAGGGAGTAATAAAGTTAGGGACAAACAAGATTGTTTTCCACTGCAAACTCAAGCAAAACTGTACACACTTTACCACAGACCTATAGAATTATACAATAGAACCAGTTTAGGGTTGATATAGCACAGTGTTAGCAGTGATGAAGAGTGGGGCTCACTCATATAATCAGCTATGTTCACCTGATTCTCGTATAAATGCCATTTGACTATAATTTATCATGATCTCAAAAAGGTACTGTACTGTAGGGGAGAACTGCCTTATGGGAGCAAAATTACAACTCCTGCCCTTCTCCTCAGTCTGTATCATTCTTAAGATGGCAAAAAAAAAAGGAAGAAAGGAAGGGAGGAAGGGAGAAAGGGAGGAAGGAAGGAAGAAAATATGTAAAATCTGATCCTGCAACCTTTATACAAATTGCAAACTTCTCTAGCACAAATCTCCATCTGGCCAACAGTCAGATTATACCTAATATGAGTTATATACCTAATGGGAATTCTTGAAAAACAACTGAAGGACAATGCAGTCATCGATCACAGCTATCATAGCCAGCACAGCTTCATGAGAGGAAAGTCCTGCTTATCAAACTGGATTTCCTTTTATGACAAGGTTACCCACCTAGTGAATCAAGGGAAGCCAGCTGATGTCATCTTTTTGGATTCAGTAAAGCTTTTGATACTGGCTCTCCCAGGATCCTTCTGGACAAAATGTCCAGCCCACAGCTGGATAAACACATCATGCAATGGGTGAACAACTGGCTCATGGGTTGAGTGCAAAGGGTTATAGTGAATGGGGTGACATCAGACTGGCCACCTGCCACTAGTGGGGTTATGCAGGGCTCAATCTTAGGCCCTATGCTCTTCAACATCTTCATTAATGACTTGGACATAGGACTGGGAGGGTTGCTAAGCAAGTTTCCAGATGATAAAAAACTGGGAGGAGCTGTTGACTCCCTTGCAGGCAGAGAGGCCCTGCAGAGACCTTGACCAATTAGAAGACTGGGCAGTCACCAACTGTATCAAGTTCAACAAGGGAAAGTGCTGAATTCTGCACCTGGTGCAGGGCAACCCTGGATGTATGGACAATCTGGGGAATGAGATGCTGGAAAGCAGTGTCACAGAAAGGGACCTGGGCATCCTGGTTGATGGTCAGTTGAATATGAGTCAGCAGTGCCCTGGCAGCCAGGAGGGCCAATCGTTGTCCTGAGGGGCATCAGGCACAGCATCAGCCAAGCATGGTTCAAGAAGGGATTGTCCCGCACTGCTCTGCACTGGTGCAACCTCACCTCGAGTACTGGGGGTAGTTTTGCTCACAACAGTATAAGAAAGATATAAAGCTAACAGAGAATGTCCAAAGGAAGGCTACAAAGATGGTGAAGGGGCTTGAGGGGAAGCTGTATGAAGAGCAGCTGTAGTCACTTGGCTTGTTCAGCCTGGAGGAGACTGAGGAAGACCTCAATACGCAATCTACATCTTCCTTGTGAGGGGAAGAGGATGGACAGACACTGATCTCCTCTCTGTGTGACCAGTGACAGGACCCGAGGGAATGGTATGAAGTTGTGTCAGGGTAGGTTTAGGTTGGATATTAAGAAAAGGTTCTTCACCCAAAGGGTAGTCAGGCACTGGAACAGGCTCCTTGGGGAATGCTCATGGCCCCAAGGCTGCCAGAGCTCAAGAAGCATTTGGTTGAATTTTTGGGGTGTCTTGTGCAGGACCAGGAGTTGGACTTTTATAATCCTTATGGGTCCCTTCCAATTCAGCATATTCTATGAGTAATCTATGCTAAAGACATCATGGAAAGGGATGTACTTATTAATCTGAAACTTACTCATGGGTTTTCTACCCCCTCCAAAGACATGTTTCTTAAAAAGCAGATACTCTCTCTTACCCTGAGATGCCTTTCCATTTGAGCAGTATCTCTCAATTGCTTCTTTAACATTATGACTACTTTTAAGAAGTTCATACAGCGCCTATAAAATTAAAAAAGTATTTAGAAACAGCTAAAGATTCCCAATACCCAATCTCGACCTCCAAAATTAGTCTTCAGCGAACATATCTAATGTCAAAAAAAAAAGAGGATTTATCTTTACACATGATGACAGTTTAAAAATAACAGCCACAAGGAAAACCACCCAAAAGTTGAGGCAAAGTTTAATTTAAAAAAACATGAAGTATTATATACAATTATTTAAAAGGCTGAATTTGTCAACAGTAAAACAATCAGCTATATCACAGATGACAACACTATCAGCATTCAAATACTCATGGTTTTTGAGCATGTGTTTAAAATTTCCCATAAGATTTTGACCCTTTAATAACTAACTAAAGAAGGAAGAAATTGACTAGTAGTGCCTTTATAACAAGAGGCAGAAAAGGACAACGTGTTAATTACCAAGTGCTGTGTCACAAATGGAAGGGGATGTAAAACCTACTTGTTCATTGTCCCGTGTATGTAGTCCTTCAGGAATTCTGCCAATCATTTTTTCATTTCCTGTTCTTAAGGAGGTTTCAAAAAGGTATTCTATAACTTTACTTTCTGAGATCACATCAGGTTTCCAAAGTAAATGGTCTTCATTTTCATAAGCTGTTAAAACAG
Source organism: Malurus cyaneus samueli (assembly GCA_009741485.1). Taxonomy (NCBI): domain Eukaryota; kingdom Metazoa; phylum Chordata; class Aves; order Passeriformes; family Maluridae; genus Malurus; species Malurus cyaneus. The sequence continues at coordinate 54,361 of VKON01002022.1, forward strand.
AATTCATTTATGGCAAATGTGACATTTTTAAGGCTAGAATATAAAAAGCTATTTCACAAAGAACAGGAATATAGAACTAATCAAATCAAGCACTGTCATGCCACTTTCAAATTGCAGCTCATTTTTTCCCCAAAAAGCCTTAGTTTAGAGAGACTACAATGTGGTACGGTGAAAAGATTCAGGTTCCATGAAGCTAAGGGACTGGTTCTTGAGACAATTTCTACAGAGAAGCAGCTTGTTGACAGATAAATGATTTAAGTCAAATTATGCATATGTATTAATCTTCACATAAAAAAAAGAAACTAGCACGACCACTCAGTTTTATTCAGCTGTTTACAACAAATAAACTATAGTTTACAATAAAAAGTGTACTGTAATGTTTCAAATATTGCACATAAAATAAAAAAAAAGAGGTGGCAGCTAACTGGTCATTTTCAACTAAAATTTGCTAAAACGTACTTAACAGAATGGAAATCTAGGTCTCAATGGGGTAATTTCTTTTTCCATTTACTAACAACTGAATGCCATTAACAACTTGTATGTTCCATATTTTAGAAGCAATCAGGATGCATAGTCCTCCTTCACAGTATACTGAAATCATGTATGCACCTCTTAAGTAGCTTATTTGAAATATATTGGAAACATTCAAGAGTTGGCCTGACCCTTATCTATGCACACATTTAAATTCTAAATTAAAACGAAATCCTTTACTCTGATCAATAGATGTGTTTACACATAATGCTTTATGTACTCTCTTGGCAATACAAATTAGAGTCATTAAAAATTCAAACACACCCAAGTATAATGGCAGTTACACTAGAAGAGATGAAGAAGATTCTCAAATCTCTCATATAACTGCAGGAAAGAATATTAAGATAAGGTGAAGAATAAAATTATATCTCCTAAAGTTCTGTTATGACTTAAGAACATTGAAAGCTTTCAAACAGACATGTTACAAGTGTAAGGTTTATAGAAGAGCAGAACTGCTTTCTAGCACAATTCCAGTACCTGGGACTTCATAGCAAAAATATAAGCCCCTGTTTGCCATCACAAGATCTTCAGGGAGTACAAAAGAGGCTTTTACAGAATGCTCTACCTTCTCCAAGCATTGCTGAGCTCAGCTTCAATCTCCATTATCAACCAAGACAACCCAGCACTTTTTGTTGGAATCCATGCCTGATATTCTCAAGAGGAACTCCTCAGGCTCTCCCATCTGGTAGCTACCTCTTTGCTCCTGGCTATGCCAGTAAACAATACTCTCTCTGGTTCTCTCTAGCACCAGCTTGTTCCAGAGAAAGTTGTCAGATTAACGCCTTCCTGATCATCCTCTGGTTATTGGCCCTTCTCTGGTTCTTGACCAAGGAGAAGCCAAGATGTGTAAATAGTAAAAGGACTACTCAGATAAAATTGGTTTTCACTCTTCTATTTCTTATAACCAGTAAGCATCATGCTCAAATCATAGAAAATAGAAAACTTCCACAGATCTCTTAAGCCACACAAGAGATGTTTACTTGCTAATGCTTCCAGCCAGCAAAGGTTTCTAAAGATACCAAATAAAACTCTATTAAATAAAGTTATTTCTTCTACTCTAGCACAATTTTACTTTTAACCTAAATTTACACAGCTGTAACATCATACTTAAAACATCATTATTTTTAAAGACAAGGTATATCAAGACCTACATCTTCTAGCCATGCTATGGAAAATTCAAATAGTTCATTGCTTTGTTTTTCATAACCATTTTGTAACTCATACTGTTATGCTTGCTAAAAAAGAAGCAAAGAAAAATATCAAATATCTTCAATGTAAACTAAGTTACATGTTCATAGCCCAGTTATGATACCCTCATGAAAATATTTACTTCTTGACCCAGTTTGTTGCCTCCCTAATATTACTAGATACTTCAGAATTAACACTGTAATCTACCTTCCTATGCCTTCTCAAAAATACTCTCTCAAAGTTGTAGAATTGCACTTTTAAGATATAATTATGTGGTTGCATTATTTCAGTTGACTAGGGTTTTTTGGGTTGATTGGTTTGGTTTTTTTTTAACTAAGTCATTGAATTTATCTTCTAAATTTAAATAACATTTTTCCATCAGCTGCTAGGTATAAATATAAGATAAAAATTAAAACAGAATAACTTACCCTTTTCATTATCATTGTATCTGCCAAAGTAAGGTGGAATTTCAGCCTGATACTGTGAACCAATCATTATTTCCTGAAGATGTAACAAAAATCATAAGAAAAGGGCATTGGCTTAATATTCTGTGCATGGAAGCATTACAAATTCCATTAACATGGGATTTTGCAGAGAATTTCAGAATTAAGGTACTATTTTAGATATGTACTATACAATGTAATGCATTTTTTTAACAGTAAAAGTTTTCTTAACTTTTTCTTTAGATATTACCTTTCTCAAATCTTCAGATGAATTACCATTGTCTGCCTCTATGTCTTCACCATCTGATTCCTTATCTCCATCACATGT
>VKON01002022.1:61856-97980 GCA_009741485.1 Malurus cyaneus samueli
ACTTTTCAAGTTATCCACAAAGGTTTGATACATGACATGTATGTTTGAAGCCAGAATTATTATTTCTGGACATTGCATACATTAAAGTAAAATACAGAACTTTTCAGAAAAAAATCCCACTTCTATAAAATAAAAAAAAAGGAAATCTATTTTGAGTTCTCTGAATGTGATTTAGAAGAACCATTACCTTATTCATTTCTCAATTGCAATAATATAATGCCACTAAAGTTGCTACGCATTTGTGTGATAATTATAATTAAATTCAGATCCTAAATATCTTTGAAAAAGAATTAAAATTAAAAGTACAATCACAGAATCATTTAGGTTGGAAAAGACCTTTTAGGTCGTTAAGTCCAACCATAAACCTAACACTGCCAAGTCCACCACTAGTACAGTAACTCTTAATTGTATGATGAAATTGACAAAGATATGTATTTTGTAACATCAAGAGATAGTGAAATATAAGTTAAGGTCACATGGATTTCTACTTTTAAACCATAATATAGGGGAAAACAGTTCTGACTTACTTTATCTAGAGTCATATCTGGAAGTTCATCTGCAAGTTCACTTGGAGAGCTATCCACACTGGAACCAGCCATAACTGGAATTGTGGGTTCGTAGCCATAGAATGCCAGCAAATCTTCCAACGGCATGTTTCCTTCCTAATACAAGAAGATTTACAAACACTTCAACATATTGCCAAATACTTGTAAACAGTTCAGGCCTAAAAGGATAAGACATATTTTGAAAAACAAAAGTAAAAAACAAACAAGAAAAACTTAACTGAAAGCAGGGATCTTGATTAAAGATCTAAAATATTTTCAGGCATGAGACTGAAATAATTCATAACTGTGTCTCTTGGCATATAATGAAGTCCCATTAAACTATTGAAGAAAACCATTTAGTGGATGAAACTAAAGAGTAATTATTAAAAATTTGCTCTTTATCTGATTCATACTGTACAACATGATTTGCCTATATTTCTTCAAGACAGAAGATAGACTAGGAACATTAACAATCCCCTTACAAGAAAGAAATGCAGAAAAACTTCAGAACTTTAGTCCTATATAGTTACAGCTGCAAGTATGCAAAACACCACAGAAGTAAACCAATGTAGCAATCTTTTATCCCTCCTTTCCATCTTCCAAACAATATATTTTATGACTGTAGAGAAGGTGGTGTAGTTTAACCCCAAGCAACAACTAAGTACCACACAGCTGCTAACTCACTCTTCCCCAGTGGGATGGAGGTGAGAACTGAAACAGTAAAAGTGAGAAAAACTCATGGATTGAGATAAAGACAGTTTAATCATTAAAAATAAACATTTTTTAATGCAAGGAAAATAGGAGAAAAAAGAACCACAACAAAACAAAGAGAGAGATATATAAAACCTAAGACAAATAATCCAAATAAAAACAAATGCTCACCACCAACCGATGCCCAGCCAGTCCCCAAGCAGTGGCTCCCCACCACCATTCAGCCATGCGGCATATATGATTATGTCACACATTTAACATTCATGGATAACCTGTGCAGTGGCATCAAGTCAAGTTGACCTCTCAATCATGAGCTTATTTGTATGCTGCATCCCTTCCTACACATGGGCCCATCGAGCTATAAGTAGGTCACCCTTCTGTTCCCAGTCCAGATCCACCTGAGCCACTTCAATCCCAGCAGCCTGATCCACCTGCTTATTGTTTCAATGTTCTTCAGTGGCCTGACTCTTGAGTACGTGAACATCTACATGACGTACCTTCACAACCAGGTTCTCTGCCCAAGCAGCAATATCTTGCCACAATGCAGCAGCCCAGATGAGTTTATCTGTGCACTGCCAGTTATTCTGCTTCCATCGTTGCAACCACCCCCACAGGGCATTTGCCACCATCCCTGAGTCAGTGTAAAGTATTGGCCATTTTCCTCGTTCAGCAATATTTGTAGCCAGCTGGATGGCTTTCACCTCTTCAAACTGACTCCATTCACCTTCTCCTTCAGCTGTTTCCACAAGTCATCATGTAGGACTCCACATGGCAGCTTTCCAAATTTGATGTTTTCCTACAATATGACAGGATCCATCTGTAAACAGGGCATATTGCTTTTCATTTTCTGGTAGTTTATTATATAGTGGGGATTCTTGAGCCCGAGTCACCTCCTCTGGCAATACTGAAGTTTCGACCAGTTCACAATCACTTTCAGAATTCCTGGGCGGTCGGGGTTTCCCATTCAAACCCATTGTGTGATCAGTGCAACCCACTTACTCCACGTAGCATCAGTTGCACGATGTGTAGAGGGGACCCTGCCTTTGAACATCCAGCCCAACACAGGAAATCGAGGTGCCAAAAAGAGCTGTGCTTCAGTACCAACTACTTCTGAAGCAGCTTGAACTCCTTCATATACTGCTAATATTTCTTTTTGAGGCTGCCTCTTCTGATTTGCTCTCATGCTCCCTGTTAGGAGAAGCTTCTTCATCTCTTACTAAACAAGTTGACTTCTGCTTCCATCGTTTCTGCCTCTTTGGAATAGCCAGGCCATCTCTTTTTTTTCCCCAAATATTCTATCACTTCATTAGGATTCCACACTTGTTCAGGAGTGAAGTTCCAGACCATTGGAAGTGTAAACCTTTCTAGATACCTGTCCATATTCTCCCATATGCCTTGCCACCCATAACCACACTGCTGCAGGGCCTGGGTCATATTACTAAGTAGCTTCTTAACCTCAGAAAAAGCTGAAGCAATATTCCTAAGAAATATGAATAGATGTATTTAGACTACCCAAGGATATTCAAGATACTGAAGAGTTATTGTAACAAGGGAGAAAACATGACGAGAGGTGGTGGTGAAGGTGCCATTTTGTATTATCTCCACAAAAAAAAATCTCTCAGAGAAAGAAGTATAATTGTTAATTGTCTCCATGAGATAGTACCTGAAGTACATTAATGGCTTCAGTACAGAGCCCAAATACCAGATTAAACTAAAGGCCAGTGTTTTAATAATAAATTTCGCAGGCAAAACATCACTAAGCACTACAGAGCAATAGCAAACTGCAAAATCCAACACCAATCTTTAACACATACAGAAAAAAAAAAAAAAAGAGCATGGTATAGATCAGAGAAGCTAATATCAAGAACAGATAAATCAATATCATGACCAGCAACTGTTAACAGATGTAAATTCTTTCTAATATGTTATGGTCAAATCTGTTACCTCAAACCCTCTGTGCCCTGTTTTGGCTTAACCCTGGATGGCCACTAAACACCACACAGCTGCTCCCTCCCTCCCTCCCCCATGGGGGAAGAGAATTGGATGAGTGAAAAAGAAACTTGTGGGTTAAAATAAAGACAGTTTATATTTAAAAAGACATAATAATTAAAAAAATTGTAAGGAAAAGAAAAAATGAAAAGAGGGGGGAAGTAAAGCCCAAGAAACACAAGTTATCCAAATGAAAACAATTGCTCACCACGAACCAACCAATGCCCAGCCAGTCCCCAAGCAGCAGGGCAGTGTGAGGAGCAGAAAAGGCCTTGGCTCTGTGTAAACTTTGCTCAGCAATAACTACAACAGTGTGTTATCAACACTGTTTATGCACAAATCCAAAGCATAGCCCCATACTAGCTACTAGGAAGAAAATTAACTCACCCAGACAAGACCAAGACAGAAAACAATAGGAGAAAAACAGCTAATGATACAAAAGCAAAAATCAAGAGAAAGGCTTAGTTTATAACTTGTTTTTTTCCAACAGCTTTTAAGCAAATTATTTTACTAAATATCATCATACTTGCAACCTAACACAATTAATAAAACAAACCGTGGATTTTTTTTAGTTACCTGATTCAAGTCAGCAAATAATTAGAATTTTTTTTCCAATAATTTATACCTTTAGAAGTTATATTACCCTAAAAAATTTCTTGTCAAACCTATACACTGAATAAATTACTTGTTTTCTTTAATCAACTAAGGTCTTAGTCTTGCAAAGACATTTCACAATGTGTAAATGCACATTCATATCCAAGTCTTTCCAGGATTGGGACATAAAGTACTAAAGTGTTTAAGATGAGCAGCTCTCAGTTCTTCTTCCTTCTTTTATAAAAGCAATAAGATTATTTTGTGGAGTACCAACTCCATTTTAAGCACCAGACTTGGCAAGCTGCTTTGGTATTATAATTGCAAGTTCATAATTAGCAAAAATATAATTGTAAAAGGTAGCAAGGCAAAACCAAAACAAACAAAATTCACAAGTTAATAAAATTTGTTTTTAAATTGACTACAAAAGCACAGCCTCCTATTTAATGCTAAAATTACACTTTCCTGGAAGTCTGTTGATCAAGATCTGCAGTTATGGCTGAGTGGTGTGAGTGGGTCACTGAATGGTAATGCAAGTAGCATCAGTTTGTGGCTACTTAGCATTCAGCAGGCATTTAAAATGTGTGATGCACCGACACAGATGAACAAAATGTAGAAACAGAAAAAACATGCAATTAAAGAGTGCAAAAAGGAATAGGAAAAGCCAAGGAGCACGCTGGCCATTTTGTACACCCAGCAAATGACCCAGCAAATGCCAAACTGATGAAACTGAAACATAGAACTACAATTTATGTAGCAAATTAATGTGAAAAATGTGTAAAACAGGAATGTGCTTCCAGATTGGAAAGCCAAAATCTGACCAACAGAATGAAACACAGCTAGCTATTGCTCAGTGTACAATTTAAACTTATTTCCAACTTATAAAACTTAAAAGTGACAAGTGATATTAGATGATAAGACTTTAAAATCTGCTTCAGTAATTTCCAAGGTGAAAAAGTTATTAAATGAAAAGGAAGAATCTGAACTTAACACTAATAACTTTGAGAAGCTAAGGTCAGCCTTTTTGTGAGGAAGCACTGCTATATCCTAACCAAACCCGATTTTTTTACTTTAAAAAAAAACAACTCCAAAGGCATTTTGCAGAAAATAGCATTATGCAATACAAACTAAAGAACAAGTTGAGTGTTCTTATCACTAAAAAGCTACAACATATATGGACATTTAGGAAAGAGCAAGTCACTCTTACCTTTTCTAAATCTTCAATTTCAGAGCTGAAATTTTTGTTTTCATCCATCATTTCCTCCTCTTCATCAAGAGTTCGTTCATCATCATAATCGTGTACCAGCATTTCAGCAGAAGGGTCAAAGTCATGATCCTCAGAGGATAAAGAGCCAACTATCAAAAAACCCTAATTTGAGTAATTTTTTTTCTATAGCAACATATGAAATTACATCACAGAAAAAAATAAGGTTGCATGAGTCTTTACATACATAGTCAGAACTCTCAATGGAATAAATAGAACAAATTCTTAACTACATGACAAATTCAACTATTTTAGCTGGCCTTCCCTTTTTGTATTGTAATAGGTGCAGTTTTCTCTCTTGCAGTATAGAATACTTGGGAAAAGTATCTAAACCACTGAAACAAAGTTTCAGAAAGTACAATACCAAATTAATATTTTACTGAATAAAATATTGTTTTTAAGATCCTGGAAATAATCATTAAAGTATAACATCCACATGTCACAAGATCTCAGATGCTGCAAGACACTGATTTATAGACTCAGATTCTATTTATATTAGTTATATGGTAACTAGCATAGCTTTTCACTGATTAACAGCTAACTTAGGTTGCAAACAAGTTTGCTAACAACAGCAAAATAAGCAGTGAGACTCACTTCAGATTAGTCTCACAGATGAGATCTTTTAATAAAACTAATTTAATTCTTAGCAATTGATCTAAAAAGGAAGAACAAATATAGCAGAGTTTCAAGAAATATAGAGGGAAATACACCAGAAATAACAAAACATTTCCAATGGATCACAGTAATTAACAAGTCATAATGACAGCTCTGTGGTGCAACAGACACTTTTTCATTATCCAAGAGAATACTCATAAGTCATAAAAAAAGTACTGCTGTTATTTTAAGTGCATTTGTTAGAAAGGTTACCATTATATTCAATAAATTTTTAAGATGCAAATATTCTACACAGCAATGTCAGTGTTCTACAATGAAAATTACTGAAATGCAGGGTTGTTTTGTTCTTCATTGTTCACTTTCTTAAGACTCATGATGGAGAAAAGAAACAGATTAGGATATTTCTTTCACCTCTGGTTTCCCCTTCTAGTTCTTACATACTAGTGCTCAGCCAGTGCCAAGAGCAGGTATACAGAAGCAAATGCATTACCCAAATATTTTTCTTGAGTAGCCCTGCTGATGTTAAATATGCTTCCTTGTGTAAATATTCCAAAGAACCTAAACAGCAGTTAAAACCTTAACAATTACATATCATTATTATTTTAAATGTTTTCTGATATTATCAAGAAATCAAAAATTTACACAACCCTGCAGTTATCAGCAACAGAAGTGATCTCTCTCCAGGCTACATGGTTTTACTGAGATGCTGACTTAAAAATGCTACAAAACTTTATTTTCATTTTGGGTTCTGAGCAGCCAATTACTAACTGTGACAAGAGGTAAGGGAAGAACCCCATAGAGCACATCTCCTCCTCTTAAAATTCAGGCAGGCAGTTAGTTATATGAACATGAAGCATTAGGAAAGCTAAGAGGCAACAGAAGGTAAGTTTGGGAAGAAGGAGGAAGGAGAGAGCAGTGTGCAGGCAGTAGGCTAGGTACTGGGGCAGAAGGTGGGCAAAGACGAACCTGGGCTCGAACTCCCAAAGGAAGCCTGCGGGGAGAGAAAAGATTGAGGTGAGACAGGGGCTTCATCCAACCCAACAGCAGGTAGGGAGTTTCCATTTCATGTCCTCTACCCCCCCTCCCCGGAGCTGCTCCCTTCGCCCGGCAGCCCCCGCCTTACTCGCCCCTCTATCGTGTTCACCCTCTCCTATCCCTCCTTCTCTCGCTCGTTCCCTGCCTGTCGCTCTCCTTTTTTCCTCCTCTCCTGGCAAAAGCACACCAAGGAGCCTCGTCTGACCCGGCGCTCCCACTCCTTCCGACCCCGGCGGGACATGACAGTGGCAGGCAGAGGGAGCCGGACCAGCAGCCTCTTCCCCGCTGCCAGGCCAGGGCTCACTCCTCCTCCCTCCCGCCGAGCGTTTCTCCATCGCCCCGCGCTGCAGCGCCGCCGCCACTGGCCCGTCCCGCGCCCTCCGTGGCTCAGTGCGGCGACCACGCGCCCGGCCACTGCTTGTCGGCTGCTCGCGGGCGGCGAACTCGGGACCCGCGCTGCGCGGCACCCGCCGTGCGGCCTAGTCGCCCAGGTTCCCAATGCCCAGGCGTTGCCGGCCACCTCGCTAGCCACCCCGCGTCGCCAAGCCGTCCCAGAAGCGCCTTATGGGGGTGGTGAGGCGGGTGAAGAGGGCCCGCCAGCAGCAGAACCCCACAGGGAACCAGCCGAATTCCGACGCCCCAGCCCGCTTTCCCCGCTCACCTCCGCCATATTGGGACGATCGAGCTGAGCAACAGCGTTGCGCCGAGTGCCCGGATGAGGCCGCTAAGCCAATAGCAGCCGCCGAGTTCTAGCCGGAGACAAGCCAGGGAGTGAAGAAGCGGAGATCGGTAGAACTGAGCTGGGGCGGAGGAGGTAAGTGTTGGGACCCCGCCTCCAGTGGCGCCGCGGCCTCCTGCCCTGGCTAGCGAAGGTGCTCTGCGTGCCTGGCCCGGAGAGGGCGCTGAGCGCCCGCCGCGGAGCCTAGGCTTGACGGGCGCGGCTCCAGCTCCTGTCCTGTCCTCTCCTGTCCTCTCCTCGCCTCGCCGCCCGCCCAGGGAAGCCTCGGCCTGCAAAGGCTGCCCGTCACGGGGCGAGGTGAGCGGCAGTCGCTGGAGCCCTGAGGCCGACTGGAGCCAAGGTAACTCGGACGTCCCCTGTTCTCGGCGCCATGCCGTGCCTGTCTGAATCAGCTTGTCTGTGACTGCCGCGACTTGCAGTCCTGTTCCGGGGCCGGGAATACTGTGCGGCCAAGTAATACCCAGCTTTGTGACCTACTCTTCACTCTGTAGTGAGCCCCTTCCTAAGTGCTGATGTGGAGTAGTTATGCTAACACCTTACATACTAAGTGTCTGAAGCAGAAAACAAAATGTCAAAGCCTTCAAACCTTGCTATTGTTGATTGCCTGCTATGGGTTAAATCGAGAAAGTGAAATTTACTTTGCAGTGGATATTGTATCTAAAAGTTGAGGCGTTTTATGTACAAAGTAATATCTATTCCATTTTTAGTGGTTATTTTTTGTCACAGTACACAGGAAGTGGGAATTTGGCCGTTTTGAACTTTATCCAAGGCTTTAAAGACTGATGCTTTTAACTTTAGAATTACATGTTTCTGCTTTTGGCCAAAATAGCCTCTGCCATACTTCCTATATCGAATATTGATCTGCTGGAGGAATGGTGTGCATCACAGTGACACTCAGTTGCAATAGTGCCCCAGACTGTGTCCCATCCTGAGAAATTGGAAGGCTAAAGGCTGTATCCTGAAGTGAACAGTTTCTAAATTTGGTTTGCAAACAGTGCAGAAATTCCAAGCTAGTTTAGGTACTTAAGTAATGGAGCTCCATATGGTTTAATTTATCCTGTTGTTGCTCTGAGAAACAGAGTAAATTAACTAGTGTCACGTGCTGCACTGCTGAGTCTAGTCTACTTCCAACTGTCCAAACACGACAGCCTAAGATGTAGACATACCTGCTCAATATACCTGGGGGTAAGATGTTTGGAACATAAAAATCCCAAGACTTTGCAGATACACACTTTTTTGGAAAGTTCTCACAGTCACAAGCAGCTCCAGCAATACCTCATTCTCTGATCCCTGATCTGTCTGCCTTTTTCCAAAGTTGTATCCACAGATTAGAGAGTTATCAGGTAAAAATGATCAGCAACAGACAGGCTATGTCAGAGCGCACTGCATGTGCTCGAAAATTAAGGAAGATTTAATATTTTCCACCTTTGATCTGGAATGCCATTACAACCTGCTAATGTTCCTTAGCACTTTTCAGTTTTGTTCTCTCCAGATAGAGCAAACCCAGTTCCTATCCTTGTTTCCTTGAAGCCTCAGCTCTGGCAAGGCAAAATAGCTTTCTATGAATATAGAATGTGTAACACATACACAGATCTGTTCATGTAATTGACATAATAGCACAGAAAGTCAAGCAGGAAGAATCTCCAATTCAGGGAAGTACATATTTGCTACTATATAAATTTTCTCAATAGGGATTCTCCCTGATTTGGATGCAATGAGCTATTTTCTAACTTATGGAGTAGTTAACTTCACAGTCTTTCAACTATTTAATGTGATTAAGTTTTTTCAGTTCTGTGCAATTTTACAGAGAAATCTTTTGCTGTTAATTTGACACTTGAAAACTTTTATCATATTTAGATCAAAGGAAAAATTTTTATTTAGAATGCAGACCACTTTGACAAATTAATATGATCTCATAGCTCTACCACAGCAGGTCATTAGGTGTGTTCCAGGGCTGTTGTATAAGTTGCATCAAGAATTCTGAAAAAAGTACAGTGCTCAGAGTTGTAGTGGACAGAGGTCTGCATGACAGGTGTTGGGAGGAAAGAGCTAAAAGTGGAAGATTTGGCCAGGAGGGACTGGTTTTGCTCAAGTGACCTTGGAGCTGGGAATGCTAAGAATACCAGGGTGGGAAACTCCATTTATTATATCTACTGCTGATATCCTCTGCCCATTCTGAGAAGTAAAATTCCTGTGTAGAGATAGCACACTCTCACAGACATGCTTGAATATCCTCCTGGGAGAGAGATCAAAATATCAGAGATCGTAAAAAGCCCACAGCGTGTTGGTAAACTACACATGCACAAGTCTTTGATAAATTGGGGAAAACAACAGGCCTGCTGCCCACTAGGATGAACTAAACCTAGTGTGCCTGCGTTCCCCCTTGTGTCTTTGCCTGGGTGTTGTTTTTGAATCCTCCAGCCAGCAAGGTAATTAAATAAATCTGCTCTTTGCATATTCAGTCTGTGGGTTGTAGTCTCCTTGGCTACCTGCATGTGTCAATTCACACAACAGGAAAAAAATACCATTTTCTTGTCTTTTTCTGAGATTCATTTTTGCACTTGGAAATTCAACTATACAGAAAAACTTACAAATATTTGCAGACTCTAATACCTACAAAAAAAGTTGGTGAAAAACTGGATCCTGAAGATTTTAAAAGTGTCGGAGTTGACCATTTGGTCGAGCGCGTGGGAGAAATGCACGACACGACCACCAAGATGATCTGCAAAACTCGTCTATTCTCCCAGCAACCATGGCTTTTATGCCCATCGGTAATCAAACCTCATACATATAAGAAACTGAGCTCCGTTATAGGCTACCTTTAGAAATGGTACCTGTGTTAGCCTCACAAGCTACTCCCATTATAGTCGTTAAGTTCACTTAACTATGTTAAGTTCACTTAAGAGTGGCTGTGTTCCCGAACAGCTCGAAGTGACTTAACGAGTCTGCTGGGAGATTCCGTGGGGACAAAAGACCTCTTGTAACTTTACGGCTCAGGTTACTGCTCGCAGCTGACTGCTGTTAGTGCCTTTTTAGCTATGGCATCTGCGTAGCCAGTTTTTAGCAAGACACCACATTTCCCCTGTTTTTTTTTAGCAAGGTTGAGTTAGCTTGAAAAGGCTTGTTTGAAGCAAAACTGTTAAACATTTTCTGGAACAAGCAAAAATAATGGTAATTCAACAATAATAAGCACAATTTAACTCTAACTATAACCAAGTGCATGCGGTATGATCCTTCGTGCCCAAGGGCTTATTCTCAGGCCTTTTGAGCCACTCATATACTTGTTTTGAGGCTGGGTGGCATCGAGGCAGGCAGTTCCGTGTTATACTACAGCCCGCACCAATATTGCCCACGACCTCTTTATTATGGCGATTTAAGGTGAGTCTTTCTGTTGAATAGGTAGAGGAGTGGTACAATCTGCGGCTTGAATCCTCACTTAGTCTCGCTTCCGCTGGGTGTAGCTCAGGTGTCCAGTCATGCTACTGGTCCATTTCGCCGGCACCCAAAGGGGTCCTGTGGGAAAGAAACACATAAGATACCCCCGACCCCAGTATAACACTTTTGCTGGCTCCTGCCAAAGGCCTGTTTGTAACTGCCCGCCGCGGGAAAAAGCAGCACGAGAGGCGCAGACAGGTTCTTCTTTATTATCTTCCGGATTTCAGCTCCGCTCCCCCCTGTAAGTGATATCAGCTCTGTACTCTAACCTCATACTCGCTACCAGCATGCATTTTTTATATTTTTTTTTTTTATATTTTTTGTTTTGTTCATTCTTTCTTTCTTATCTTCCACGGTTCTGAGACACCGCATCAATGAAGCCCTAGACAGGATTACATAACCAGAATTTATCTCCAATGTCCATGTACATGTATCTAGTCTTTCAGTTGGTGAATGCTTTCATCTATCCAATCCCATTCATCCTCCATGGCTGGGTATCGTCACCTAATCTGTGCCTGCGCTGTTCAGGCCATCTGAGCTGCAGGCTGTGTCCCGAGCCCAGCCCGCTACATGGTACACAAGCTGTAGAGGATCAGCGAGTGGCGCACGGCGATCTCCCCCTTTCTTTTCAAACAATCTTATAAATATAATACATAGTTAGCCACAGTTATCCATATAGTCTGTGGGGATACAATGTCACTGGGATTTTTCAATATATATGGCTATCATACATACAATCGTTATTTGCTCAGGTCGTTTGGATTTTTTGAAAAGTGAGAAAATATATATAGAGCATTTATTCTCATTATCTGGGGGATTTAGCCAGTTTAAAACATAACATGCTTAGCATACTATGTTTTCAGGAACTCAACTCCCCCTTTCTTTTCAAAACAAGCAGTAAATGTTTAAGCCTCCCAAAGGTCCCTAAAATCCCTGAAAAATCCCAAAATTCTCAATGTTAATAATATTAAATTAAATATAATATAAATTAATAAATGCAGAAATAATCTTATCACCATTAATCAATATTACAATTACTCCAGTTGCAATGATAATCATCACAATCATTATAACAAATCATAATCATATCAACAATCAATCAAGCTTTATACATCATTAATTCAATTAATTACGAATCAATTACTTTTATGATCATTATTACAACAATCTTCATCACAATTAATTACTTTTATTATTACTACTTAATTAGTGATTAAGTTAATTAATCAAATACTTTTATAATAATTATTACAACAATCATTATTACACCATTATCATAATACAATTAATTGCTTTTTATAATAATTTTAAATCAATAATCGATCACCTTTATAATTCAATAATCAATATCATAATTAACCATCTTTATAATCATTATTATTTATTAATCAATATATCTGGCCAGTATAAAAAGTAATATCCTTTTTTTCTTCCATAAAAAAAGGCCTATTATGCCTTTTTCTGACTCCGTATCTGTTCTTCATGCCAACTTCAGCAAACTTTTCATAGTGGCTTATCCAGCAGCAATCTCCATGCTGCTCCTGCCTTCTGGCTATCACCGCCTTTTCTTATTATTATATTAATATCTGCTGACCTGCCATCCCCTGGCTTCTCAGCTAATTCCAATTTCTTGCATTTAAAAACTTTTATATAATTGCATTAAGTAGAAAAAAAAATTTTAACAGGCCATAAAATTTGAGTCCGAAATAGAAAGTTACTATTAAAGCTCACAGTCCAATCCAGTTTTTTTTTTTTTCTTTCCTGACTCCTCCTTTTAGCTGCTTCCTCATGTCCGCGGTGCTTTCAAAACATTTAATCTTCTCCGCGCGCGTGGTGCTCCGCCTGTCAGAGGCGTGTCTTAACAGGAGTTGCTTCTCGCTGGTCCGCCCTCATCGCACTTGCCGGGGCTCGCGGTTGTTACGGATGGGGGCCGCCCTCCAACTCATCGCTGCCAAGGGGCGGTCCCGCCGCAGGGGCTGTCCCCTGCCGGCCCCCGCCCCCGTCGCTGCCGGGGCCGGGCCACTGCGGGGGGGGCCGCCCCCGCCGGTCCCACGGCCCACCGCGCCGGAGGCCGCCCATCCCCTCGCCTGCGCCCGCTCCGATGGCACCGCCCATCAACCGGCGGCCGCCGCCGCCCTCGCAGCCCGAGCCCAGCACGGCCCGAGCCCAGCTGGGCCGTCTCCGCGGGCGGGCTGGTCTTTCGCCGGGGGGTGGGGGGGTGTCAGGTTATTCTCCGCTCGTCACTCCCGCGCAGGCAACACCTGCCTCTTCCGCGGCGCCGGCCCGGCCGGAATACTGGCGCCACGCCGGGCGCCCCCGCTATGGTCGCTGTGCTGGCTTCGCCGGGGGCTGGACCCTCTGCCGCCGCACCGCCGGCCGGGGTCGGGCTGGGCGCGCTCGGTCCCTCCGGCTTTCCGGAGCGGCTTCGCGAGGCGCGGGGGGGATGTGGATTTCTTTTGTTCTTGGCCTTCTCCAGCCCCCCCGCTCTCGCCGCCCTACCAGGCGGTCCGGCGGGCCCCGCCCCGCGATGTTTATTGCTGCTCACTCCTCGCACGCCGCCGGACCTTATCCGCTGGGCCGCCAGCTGCCCTTTCGCGTCCGCTCCGCTCATGTGCCGGTTCTTCAACCGCCTGCTCCTGGCCGCTTCTGGCCGAGTGGGCTGCTTGGCCGCTGCTCTCTCGCACCGCCGGAGTCACCAGTTGTAACTGCCCGCCGCGGGAGGGAAAACACACAGAGAGGCAGCAGGCAGGATGTCTTCTTTATTAATGCTTCGTCTTCAGCTCTCCCTGTATAGTGGATTTAGCTCTTCCTGAGTTTACTTCTCCTACTTGCACCAGCATGCTTTTTTATTTGCACTTTCTTATCTTCCCGGGTTTCTGAAGAAACGACACCAATCAATGAAGCCCTAGAGCAGTTACATAACCAGAATTATTATCCTATGTCCATGGTAGCATGTTCTAGTCTTTCATTGGTGGATACCTTTCATTATCCAATCCGATTCATCTCTGCTGGCTGGCTGCGTCACCTAATCTGTGCCTGCGCTGTTCAGTCCATCTGAGCTCAGGCTGTGTCCGAGCCCAGCCCCCACACACAGCTGTAAGATAGCGATGGCTTGTCCTGTGGGGAAATTAGGGATCCCTGTTGTGTGGATGATGCTTCATTGACACAAAAATTGTTACAAGTCTTGCTGCAATAGGCTGGCCCATTGTCTGTCTTGATTTTTTTGTGGGGTTCCCATCACTGCGAAGCAACTGCTAAGGTGTCGCTCAACGTGGACGGCCTTTTCGGCCGGTCTGTGCCTGTGGCCCATATAAAATGACTATAGGGTCCACTGGTACATGTACATATTTGACACTTCAAACTCTGGTCATGCGGGATACCATCTGCCAGATTTCATTGCTTCTAGTCCACCAGGGGTTAACCCCAGACCAGGCCACAGCCTCCGTTATGATGCTACAATGGGGCATGCTCTAACTATTGCCTTTTGCTTCACTAATAGGGATCTGGAACTCTCGGTGACCCCCTTGCATTTTGAATGGAACATCGAGTGCGCCTTCCTTGCTAAACACTTGTTGGGGTATAGGCGTTGTCTACGCTGTTGAGACCAAGTTATCTGCTCTCGCATTTCCTAAGGGTCTGCAGGATCTTAAGGGCACAGGCAGTTGTGACTTCTTGGCAGAAAGCAGAGACAGCTTCATTTGTTCTAGTAAAAGAAAAGCTTTCAAGCTGTTCACCCTTCTTATACAGCATTTTCTTGCTGATTTCTGCTTCTGCATTTAATCTTGAAGTATTTTGACCTTTTTTCTTCTGAGGCTCCTTGTTCTTGTATCTGGTGATTCCAGCATGAATGTTCTATTTCTTTAGAAGAGATGTGAGCAAGTCTCTTCTGTTTCATGTTCCACTCAGTCCTGTTCTGCCTAAGTGTTTGTCAGTTGTATCGTGCTCAAATGAGGTTAATTGGACTCTCTGAATAACCTGGATGGGGTTATCTGCTTATGCCACTCACCGGGAAAATCCAGTACACCTAGAAGGCATACCTGACTGACCCTTACACAAAACTGACTTGTTCTGCATCTTCCTGCCATTGTCACCATCTTCAGGCTGCACCACAGGCTCCCCTGTTGTTTCAAGACGCTCTCTGTGGTTTAATATTTTCAGTGCTTCCTTCCCTTGAGAATCCTTTGTACTTTTCCAGATTGTTTTGCCTTAAGTTCTTGATTAATTGTCTGCAGTTCCTTGACCATCAGGAGCAGGTCAGAAACCCTTTTTTCAAGTTCTTCCAGAGACAGATGGTCTATCTGAAGGCTTAAATGGTGTTGTTCTCCTAAACAGATACTCATATAAGATGTTTGATCTCCACAGAAAGATAGTGTTTCATCTTGGTGGTTTTTCATATCCTTAATCTGATCTCCTAAGATCTTCTGGAGATTCCTGTTACCTAAAACATCTTCCTTAGTTGTCTTTTCAACATGAAGATATTGTTCAGTTTCACTTGCAAGCTATTGATACTATCTGACTCCTTGAAGGTCTTTATTGGAATAGAATAAATATTCTGTTCTTTCCTTAGAGCAAGGATCAACTTCTCATATTTAGCTTCTTTATTAGCTCTTAGAAGGTTCTTGTACTTATTCTGGAGCTCCTGCAGTTCTATAAACAGTTCGTGTAACCTTTTATTCTGCACTTCCCGGATGGATACATCTTCTATTCTTTCACATACCCCAGTTACGTACAAAGAGTCTGTTACGATGTTAAGGGGGCTCAAAGGGGGCTCAGTTATATTCATCATAGCCCACACCACAGCTGTCAGCTCCATGGTTTGTAGTGAGTCCTTTTCAGTGGCAGCAATAACTTGTTGTTTCCACTGCTCCTTCTCTTTCCAGGTGATTGCGACAGTCCTCGTTCTTTTTCCTGCATCTGTAAATGCAGTGATTGCATCCGGCAGTGGAACTAACGACCTTTTGGGACGCAGTCATCCATCCCCACTGCCCCAGCCATTGTAGTGGTGCGTTTGGAATCTTATCGATGGCTATCATGCATCCGGCTCCCAGCAGGGCCTCTTGTAATTTCACATTGTTGTTAAGGTACCACGTTAAGGTGTCTTTCTTCATTGGGATCCAGATATGATATGGCTCTGTACCCGTGACTTGCAGTGCTCTTTCCCTGCCTTTCTTTATCAGTTCAGCTCACAATTCGATTTTTTGGAAGTGTTTTGTGTTGCTGTAATGGGGGGAACAACCATTCCAGTACCCATATCACCCCGTTTTCTTTTGTTGTAGTTGTGTTAGCGCTCCTAGCAAATATTTTTTCCACACCATATCGTGAGATTTATTGGCAGTTCTGGATCTCGTCTGTGTATGCTTCCAGTAGTGACACAGTCCATTATCTGGTTTAAAGCTGCCCGTTGATTCTCAGTAACAGTCACGGATGGTGTAGGGTCTGTACCTTTAAGAAGAGGCCGTAGCTTATCTAGGAGTTCATTGGGAATTTCCACCAAGGGCCGCAACCATTGCAAATCTCCAAGTAATTTCTGGGCTTCATGTGAGGTGTTTATTTCAGTTTATTTGTTGCTTCTTCATTTCTCGTGCCTGCACAACGTCAGCAGGCCAGCCGATGTGCTCCTTGAAGATCATCATGTTTCTATGGTGTAATGATACTGTCCGTTAATGTCCAACCCAGGTATTTCCACGGTGCTGACAACTGGATTTTCTCTGGAGCAATTACTAATCCCTGTGCCTTTAGCGCCTCATGAATGGCTTGTACTTGAGTGCTGGAAAACGGTTGCTCTTGGGCAAACAGAACATCATCCATGTAATGATCCTTCTCTATTTAGTGCAGGCAATGTAAATGCGAACCTCATTGTATCTTGTGGATGTAGCTCAATAGTAAAGAAGCAGTCCTTAAGGTCTACTATTAGTAATGGCCAGCTGCATGGCAGCATGGCAGGATTTGGCAGTCCCTGTTGTAAAGCTTTCATGGGTTTCATTTGGTCATTAACTGCCCTCAAATCCTGCAATAGTCGGTATTTCCCTGACTTCTTCTTGATGACAAAGATGGGGGTGTTCCACGGGCTTGTAGAAAGCCTTAAGTGTCCTTGGTCATATTGTTCTTGCACTAATTTATGTGCCTGTTTGAGGCTTTCCCTTTTTAGTGGCCATTGCTTAACAAAAGCTCAGTTTTTATCAGCGGGCACAGACGGACCGCACCGTCGGTGCTCTTTTCTGGGTAGTGCCGGAGGGAGCGCTCCGGGCGTGCCGTCATCCGGGCACGCCCCGGCAGCAGCCGGCAGGGTGGGCTCCCGTGGCCGAAAGTCCTTGGAGGGTTATTGTTTCCCCTCGATATTTTAGCATGATGTTGCGCTTAGGCCGGTCACTTAAGCTCATGGTTAATAGTGCAAGCCCTCCCGTGGAGCCAAATCCTCGGTCTCCACGTGTTTGTTGTTGCTGTGGAGGTAAAGTCCTTGTCATTTGTTCCAGAGGGACCAGTTTGGCAATCCTCTGGCCCTTCTCAATCCGTAATGGGGGGAACGGGGTGTACACCATAACATAAATTTCCCCTATAAAGTCCTTCGATGACTCCTGGCAAAACAAATTTACAGTCGGTCCCTTTATTCCGCTGGGTACCCTTTCAGGTTTGGATGTCATTAATGTTACAGTCACTGAGGTTGCCACGTCCAGGTCGAGGCTCCTGCTGTGGCGGGTTGCAGGCTGGCTGTGCTGGCTATTGAGTTGTAGCGCAGCGGCGGCCAAAGCCGGAGCTGGGACCGGGCGGTAGCGGCGGGACGGGGTGCTCCGCCAGCGGCACCGCCCCAGCAGCAAGCGGGGCTAGCCGGGCAGCCCCGGCGCCGGCAGCCCCCCTCCGCGGCCTGGCCATGCGCCTGCTCCCTGCACCGGCCTGCGCTGCTGTCTTCGTGTGTGGTGGGCAGGACAAAGCGCCGCCGCCGCCCGCCCCGCGCCGCTCTGCTCCGCTCCCAAGCGCGGCGGGGCCGCCGTCTGAGGAGGCTCAGGCGGAGTTTCACTAGCTGGAGGCGGCAGCTTATCTGTAGACACAGCAGGGGGTAAGAGGCATATTCTCGGTTTTTCTCCTGAGCTGCGTTAGCCTCGCAGACTGCCTTTTTCTCTTCTTCTTGATACTGTAACAATTCGTCATTAACCACTCTCCATAACCTTCTCATTCTTTCAGCTGTCTTGGCATCATCTGATAAAGCATCCCAGATCATATCACCAAGTTTTCTCCACTCCTTATGGAGGTCTCTACCCTTAATTTGGCGCTTTTTTAAAAAGCAAGTCAATAAATATGCCGCTTGTCTTTCCATCACGTGTTATCGGCTGGGACTCTCCGATGAGGTCGCCCGGGGCGCGGTACCGTGTTCCTCTCTTTCAGTACTTTTGCCATCCCCGCTGCTTAAGGACCCGAATCCACTCGCCGCTCGACCGTGGTCGCCAGTGTCACGTCTTGCGTAAACACTGCTTTCTCCGATCACGTCGTGGTTCTCCTATCATGTTGGGGTCACCATTTTGTCGGAGTTGACCATTTGTCGAGCGGCGGGAGAAAATGCACACGACCACCGAGATGATCTGCAAAACTCATTTATTCCCCCAGCAACCATGGCTTTTATGCCCATGTTCGCTAACGGTAATCAACCTCACACATATTACAGAAACTGAGCTCCTTATAGGCTACTTTAGAAACGGTACCTTGCCGTTAGCCTCACAAGCTAGCCCCATTAAGTCGTTAAGTTCACTTAACTATTGTTAAGTTCACTTAACGAGTGGCTGTCTCGGGAATTCTGGGACAAAAGATTTCTTGTAACTTTCGGCTCCAGGTACTACTCGCAGCTGACGGCTGTTAGCAGCTTTTAGCTATGCATCTGCGTAGCCAGCTTTTAGCAAGGCTCACCACACAAAAGAACTGCTATGATCCTGTATCTTAGTTGGGACTGGAATTTGATAGCAATATCCATAGTGCAATTATGTTCTATGCTGTTACAATGTGTTTTACCTCCCGGTGGTTTTCACTGAGTGCAGGTCAAGATAAAGAGTGGGGATGGCGAAGTAAGTTTGTTTGAAGGGGATGGAAAGGAACAAGAGTTGTACCACCTCTTTCTCAATTAGCATTTTTCTCCAGAAAAGGGGGACAGCATGATGTGCTCTTAAAGTGTAGTTTGGAAACTGAACTACCTTGTGCTTTTCTAGAGTCTGGTATAGCACTGCATCATCAGGAGCTTCCACTGGAGCTCAATGCTTTCTTTCATGGGTGTGCTTCTGCTCTCTGCCTCATTTCCATGAGCAGAAGGGCAACATAAGATTGCTCTTTCCATTTTACAGGGATTCTGAATTAGAGATAGCTGAACAAAAGATGCACATGCATGTATACGAGTCAAATAAGTACATCAATGCAAATCCAGTTTCCCATAGCTGATGGGCATGCAAGAATGTATGGAGTTCTGTATTTCAAGGTGTCTTTTCTCTTGAATTGGAATCAAGAAGATGGGACAAAAATCTGCCTAAACTGTTCCTTCTGAAGTAATGGAGCAATATACATTTTGTATCCATATTTTGAATAAACTTTATCACCCAGTTTAATCTCAGATTTTAAAAAAAAAGGAAAAATGTTTTGCAAAGATAAAAAAGGAAAGAACTAAAATGAATTAAAAAATAAGAATAAATCCCAAAACCATTAATGAAATGAAGCTAAAGAGTTATAGATGAGGAGTTGCAAGATAAAGCATGTAGAAGCTCTTGTTATAAGCACGTATTATAGTGTTGGCTTTCACACATATTAAGATGAGTGCTATGTGTGTGATAAACATATTGTAGTGTTAGTTCTCACAGAGATTAAAGGTAGATGCTATGTGTTGTGCATCATGATATAATGTTGTCTTACTTGTAGAAGTTTAGTTATGTAAACATGATTGTGAAATAATTACTGTTCTTATTTTCTTTGTAATTCAGATGTAGTTATAGAACACTTTTGATTATCTTGCAATAATTGAAATATTGTAAGTTGTGATTTAAACTTTTCCATGTAGGATTTTTTTTGCACATTATAGCAAAACTATACAAGAAGCTACAGGGAGACTCATTGAGATTATGAATGGCACCCTAGCTGCAATTACACTGACCAAAAGATAAGGAGAAAGGAATAGATGAGAAAAGGATCACCTTCCTCAAGGCTATCAGCACAGACCCTGACCAAAAGGAGGAATGGAAGAATAGAGGCTTTGGTATGTGTATTAGAAAAAGTCTCTGGTCAGAGGAGCTTGTAAAACATCCATCGTTTGTGGCAAAAGGAGTCTGGCTGGTGAGATCCCCAACCTTCAGATGGGTTTATCTGCATGAAAAGGTCAGGGGTGTTGTGACCCATCAAGAGCCCCTGTTATAAATACTTCTCTATCAACAAGGACCATCTTCTGAAGTTGTGGAATAGGGGTCACACAAACATGACCCCAAGAGCATAAAACAACAAGACTGTAAAAAGGTGGATCCATGTTAAACAGTTACTGGACAAGTTTAAATATGCATAAATGTCTATGAATAGGCATTAGGCTGATGTAACACAGAATGTATTTAAAGAGGTTTCTGTCAATACCAGGGTGTGCCTCTGGCAGATTGCCAAGCACCCGGCATCGTATCCTTTTGCTTTTATGTACCCTATTGTCATTTATTAAAACCTTTTAAATTTTAACAGGAGAGTGAACCTCGTTTTTCACACTCTAGAAGAAAATTTCTTGATCTCTGTAGCATTTTTTCTCCTTTACCCTTGAAAAATGATAAAACTAAGTATTAAGTCTTTTACAATCTGCACTCTTAGCTCTATGCTATCATGGATACATCCAACAGATGCATGGTGTTCAGAAAATACCATTACCATGACTCCTGGTTCTGGCCAGGACAGGCTTAATTTTTGCAGTAGCCCGGAGGGGGCATGGCCAGGACCCAGAGGTTATTCTATACCCTTACGTCATTGCTGGGGTGGGGAGAAGGGAGTCCGAAGAGAAGGGGTTCCTTCCGGTCAAGTAAGCATGGCAGAGGGAGTGGTGGGGTGGCCCCAGTTCTGAGCTGGAGGGAGTGGTTGGGTAACGCTGGTTCCAAGCTGGAGGGAGTGGTGAGGGTAGCATGGCAGAGGGAGTAGTCAGGTATTGTCTGGGGATTTCTGCCGTGAGCAATACTGTTTCTTTTCTTGTACCCTCTGTCATTAGTATTGTTGCTGTTGCTGTTTGTTTTCTTATTTCGTTGCTGTTTCCAATAAACTGTTCTTATCTCAACCCATGATCTTTACCTTTTGTGCCTCCAATTCTCCTCTCCAGCCCTCCACAGGGGAAGATGGAGGGGCAGCAAGCATCAGTGTGGTTTGGAGAGTCTCAGTGGGACCACTAAATTAGGGAGTACCATTCCTAAACTATGCCACCATGTTTGATGTCTTGGTCTTGTATCTGGGTGGCATAAATGTGATACTTTTTTACTTCAGTCCATACTCCTTCAATAAACCCGTTGCCCAAATCCCTAGATTAACGGCCTGAAATTCCCTTTTTCTATAGGCATAATTTAAAAAAAAAGTAAATCCTGTTTGTTTGGGAAATGGAGCTGGTCTTAGACCCTTAGGCTGTATCTCTACTAGTAAATTAAATATGTTCAAGGATGTTCCCTAAACATTAAAACAACCAAAAAGCACAGAACTGTGCCCATGTCTGCTAGCAAAACCTCTCGTTCCTTCAGACACTTCCTGTTGCAGGTGGACTGGTAAACACAACTCCTGAAGGGTACTGAAGAAGGAGGCTGGTGGGAGCAGGGCACAAAGCATGTGGGTGTTGGGAATTATCTTTTTTAAACATTGTGTGAAGAGGCTCGTGGCAAGCGTAGGGCTGCCTGGCTTTGGGGTTATCAGCCAGTTGCAGCGAGGGTGGTGTTACAACGGGCAGATGGGTTAATCTCCTGCCCCCCTTTTGAAGTTCGGACCCCCCTGGCTGATGTAAGACCTTCAGACAGTTGCAGTATACATCCCTTATCAGGATTTGTGTTTAAAGTGACCAATGAGAAGTGATTACTTGGAATATTCATGAAGTTCATTAGAGTGGTTATAAAAAGCATGTTCAATTTTAATAAAGTCGAGTTCAACGATCATCCAGGTAGTCAGTGTGCTGTTTCTCCCGGCGCTTTCCCGAACAAATGGTCTACCCTCATCATGTGGGGGATAATCCTACAAGTTTGATGTTACAGATGACCATGTTCTAGCACTATTTAATTTACTGGAAAAGCAGCGAGTATGTTGTAAAAATACAGGTCACCATCTCCTGCAAATCTATACTCTGAGCTTTGACATGGGAAGAAAGAAGGAACCCCATTACTGACATCACTTAGTACTGCTAATCACATTCTTGTTCAGATACCAAGGTTTTGAGGAGCCTATTTGCAGTAAGGAATAGACATGCAAAGTAAGTTTTTTAATCACCTAGTCTTATCTATTTCCATGCTTTGTATTTTCATGAGTCCAACGGTAACAATCAATCTTTTGAAGTACCACTGGTATCTCTTGTATAATGTAAGAAACTTGACTTTAAAAATAGTCCTTATTGTGCTTACATCTTCATGCTAAATTTTTCCAAAGGAATAGCTTCCCTTAACCTCTTTTCTCAAGACTGTTTAGTATTCCTGCTTATTTTTAAATGTTTTTAAAAAAGTTTAATTTTGCCCTAAAGAACATAGAGAAAAAGTTTAAACTGCTTTTCTTTTTTCTATAGTAATTAATAATTAATAATAATAATCAATAATAAAGTATTTAGTATTAGACAAAAAAGCAGAATATTTTTGTGAAGCATGCCAACAGCCAGCAAATTTACAACAAGGGGATGTTTTACCGAGACTTACAGACAGATACAACATATTAATGTAAGGACATCACTGGTCCTTAAGAGATGGTATAATGTGTTGTCATGGGTTTAGACCTGATTTTTCCCAATCCAAGTCACGGCACAAAAAATGTCGTGGTTTGGACTGTGCCTGAAACCAAAAAGGCACTGCCAATCCACGATGTTCCTCCTTTCCCCTTGCCACCGGAGAGGTGGAAGGGAGAGCAAAAGCCCTATTAACACTAAAATTTATGGTTTTCAGATAACATAATTGAGAGAAAGTTATGTATATGCTCCAGAAAATAGTCAGGCAGGCTGAATAACTTAAATTTCAAAATAGATTGAGATTTAAAACAAAACTACTAAGAATACTACTGCACCTGGGAGGGGAACAGAGATAAGGAAGAATTTACAAGGAGAAGAAAAATAAGAACGGACATTTTTAAGACACCGGTTATCCTTTCCGGGACCCGTTTCTTTCCCAGGTCCTCCCTCTTCACCCCATGTTTTTCCCGCACGCACAGGGGGACAGGAATGAAAGTTTAACATAAATCAAACTACTCATTACAGTTGTTGCCCAGCATCATAGGAGAAGTGTTTTTACAACTCCAAGCTGTGGAAATATTTTTTTCCCACAAACAGTCAGTGTATAAACTGCTGGTGGCAAGGAGTATTTTCTTTACCTCGTGGGAGAAAGCAAAGAATGTTCTCCAAGGCCAAACAGCGTTGTTTCAGCGGCGTAAGACCACTATCACAAATCTCCTGGCAGAACACAGCTTCTTCTAAGCATTCACTTACTTCAGACGTAGGGCGGGGGCATCTCCTCCTCCCCGCAGAACACAATTTCTTCTTAGCATCAACTCGCTTCAAACGTCGTGGGGGGGGCCAAGCCTCTTCCCCCTTTTTGGCTCCTGATAAGTTCAGTCCAGTCCTCAAAGGCCAGGTTTTTTTTCCTCAGAGCAAGGTCGCTCTCCTTTTCTATACAGGTCTCTCATTGATGAAATAGTCCTTTCGAGAACAACTTATTTTCTCCATGCTCAAGAACCACAGCAACAGCACAGCAAGCCAATCCCATCTTCTCCTTACTGTGATCTTGGGTCTCCATTTTTCTTCTTACATCTCCTCACCCTCCTGCTCTGTTTTTCCCAAGTGCATGATACTAAACCTAAATGCTAACAACCTAAAACTACATGGCGCCCGCACCTATCTTGTTTTGAATTCTTTTTAAGTACAAGACAATACGTCATCACAGAGGTGTAACCAACCTGTGCAATTGGCCCAGGCCTGATGGGAAGCCTGTCCATCAACCTCAGAGCCGCAATGGATTGGCTCTAAAACACAGGGGGTAGGGCTCCTTTTGCTGGAGAAGAAGGAGAAAGTTTCTAGAACTTCCTGACAGGAGCCATCTTTGTGGTTTCTTGGTCCCATCCCCCCACCACCAAAAATCAGACCAACTAAAACCATGACATATTTTAATGTAGGGGAAGTTGTAGAGCTTCTTTTATGAATTTAAACAATTTCATCTGTATGTAAACAAAAAGGTAGTTATTATAGTAGGAACTTAGGTAGCCTGACTCTCCTGTCCAATTCACTCCCTCATTTCCCCTTTTCCAGTAGAAGGAGATTTTAGTGAGCACTTCCTTCTGATTCATCCTTAATTGGAATAAATGGTTTGGTTTGGTTTTATTTGTCATTCAGTTTGAAGTGAGAAGGGGTTCCTTGCTAGCCGGTATCTTGGTCAGTTTGTCCTTCAGTCTCTTTTATGTGTTGCTTGCACAGCCTCTGTATTGAGTTTCTCCCTCCTTCTAGAGTCTTCCCCATCTTTTCTGTAACATGTCTTCTCACTTGTCCAGATGGCATCTTCCTGCCTATTCCCTAACAGGGACTCACCCATACAAAACTCTTGCCCACTGGAGCTCCCTCAGGCATTTTGCAGAGTCTATGGAAGGTTTGTTATCAGGGACCCATGTCAGGCTGCACCCTACACCCCTCCTGTTTTTACCACTGGAGGGATGTGATAAACCTGGTGTGAAGGGGATGCGCCCCATGGTCCCTTGAGGACCCAGTGTTCCCCAGACAATGAATATTGCTTAGATAAAGTGGCTTTCTAGTTGTTGTGGTCAGTACAACATCTCTACATACTGAAATGTGACTTTACTTGCAATGTAACTGAAAACAACTATTAGCCAGCTATGCATAGAAAAACAGAAAATCCAGTACCTCCTCTGTCTGCCTTACTGTTAGGCAAGGAGTTTTTTAATGAAGGGGTATGTGTGTGATTAAATTGTAAACAACTAAGAGCATGATGAGAAACAATTTCTTCTAAGTATAGTATTACATCTCACTAATTTTCATTTTATAGTGTCAGCAGTTGTGTCACATTGTATGAAGAAAAAACATTGTGCTTTTAGTGTCTCTTAGAATATTTGAAATGCACATAATAGCTATCATAATTTGAAAAATATTTGCAGGAAACTTGCTTTTATTTAGTGAAGTAATGTCTACTTGTATTTTGAGAGTGTTTTGCCTATCTATTTTGAGACAATTTCTAATAATTAGCAACTTTATAAAAAGTATCATCATCATCTTCCAAAAAGTTCATAAAGAAATAAGCATTTTTATTCTGCAGATGTGGAAACTAAGGCACAAAAAAGTAAAAAAAAATCAGTCAAAGTCTAAGGCAGGATTTCTGGCAGAAGTGAAATCAAAACAAGAACAAGACAATGCTGATTTGAAGCTATTGCATTATCTTCATAGACTAAAGTTTGTATTTCAGTGTGGAAGGCTGGCTAAGCTGAGAAGGGTCACGTAGACATTTTACAGCTTGGTGAGATGAAGGAATGCAGGTGTCGGAGGTACACCGAAGGCTGCACAAATGCTCACGGAGGCTTTTCCTGTTGTCTATATGCCGGCAGCTGATGGGGGGATGTTAGGCACTGTCGTAACCCTAGATTAGAAGTTATTATGCCAGCTGAGGGCCACTGTGAGTGAATGTGGGATTCAGGGAGAAACTACTCGGTAAATGTTAGACTGTCTGTGGGGTGGACAGCTGTTGTTGCCCGGAGATATCAAGAGCATTACACAACTAATCCTGACACAGCATCAGCAGTTGCTGTTTAATGCTCACTGGCAGGGTCAGGCTCAAGAGGCAGTAGCGATACAGAGACACCCTGGCCATCCGCTGCATGGAATAACTTTGGATGAGCTCATGGGGCTGGGTCCATATCTTAGGATGGAGGCTCAGGCCCTAATGGGCGCTGAGAAGGTGAAAGAGGCAATGCGTGTAGCCCGAATAGCCCTAGAAAAAATAAACTCCCGGGGGCACACCATCATATATGGGAATTAAACAGGGTCAGGATGAGCCGCTGGGGTCGTTTATAGATAAGGTGGCTGCTGCAATCCAAGCCGCGGGGGTGCCGGAGTATATGCATGGAGCACTGTTAAAACAATGTGCATTACAGAACTGTAATAATAGCACTCGTACCTTAATTACTGCCATGCCTGGCAATTGGACTATAGAAGAGCTCTTAGAACGTTCCTTGTTAGTTCCCATGGGTGCACAGGCAATGATAGTCAATGCAATTGAAAGGCTAGGTGAGGGACTTAAGGCACAGGCAGACGCCTCTCAAAATCAGGTGCTTGCCGCGCTTGCCCCCTTGCGACAGCCTTCGGTAAAGCCCGCTCAGCAGAAGGGCACTAGGGCCTGTTGTTTTCGCTGTGGACAGTTTGGAAATATGCGGAGAAAATGCAGCAGCGGGACCTGTCTGGTGTCCACACTGCCAATCCAACAGCCACAGCCTAGAAGCCTGCAGACGGAGATCGGGAAACTCACAGCGCAGCGCGGCGGGCCCTACGCGACGACACAAGTGCACGGTCCACATGTGACATCAGCTGCCTATCCAGCTGTAACTCAACCGCTCTCCAACCAGCCACAGCCGGAAGCCTCAGCATGGACTTGGCAACCTCAGTAAGTGTCACCCTGACGGATGATCGCCTACAGCGTATTCCAACAGCACTAAAAGGACTTATTTTGATTAATGGGACTCCAGTAGGAGCTTTATTATTAGGCCGCTCCTCGACCACCATGCGTGGCCTGAATGTTCTTGTGGGACTTATTGATGCGGATTATTGTGGGGAAATACAAATTATGGTGCAGACAGGGCACCCTCCGATGCACATCCCGGCCGGCTCCAAAATCGCCCAGTTGGTGCCGTTGCCGCACCTCGCCATAGGGCCACCAGAGGGCATCCCACAGCGCGGAGACGGAGGATTCGGATCTACAGGACCGGCTGCGTTGCTCACAGTGGAGCTAGGACAGCGTCCCCAAAAGCGCATCCGCCTAACCTACGAAAACCAGGACCTTGACTTAACGGCTCTCTTGGACACAGGGGCCGATGTCACTGTGGTGTCACAACACAGGTGGCCACCAGGATGGCCTACGTTTGCTACAGGAGCTACAATTGCCTGGAGTAGGGGGTTTCACTATGGCACAATGGTCCCCTCGTTTACAGATTACAATTACAGACAAAGTTGTTGACTGCACAGTCCAAATTATCCCACTACAGCTACGAGTGGACGCTTTAGTAGGTCATGTGATGTTTTGGCCCAAATGGGAGGTTTTTAACAACAGACTTGCCTTTTTAGGAGGGGCCATTGCCTGGACTTTCCCCATCCGCCTCTGTTGGAAAACTGATGAGCCCGTATGGGTGGAGCAGTGGCCCCTGAAAAAGGAAAGTCTTGAGCAAGCTCATCAACTGGTGCGTGAGCAGTTTCAACAAGGACATTTGAGACTGTCGACAAGTCCCTGGAATACTCCTATTTTGTAATTAAAAAAAATCTGGGAAATTCAGGTTGCTTCATGATTTGTGCTGTGAATGAGCGATGCACGCTGGGAGCATCAAGCAGGCTCAAATCCAGTGATGCCAGATAGTTGGACAATATAGTTGTGGACTTAAAGAACTGTTTCTTACAATTGCCTGCATAAGGATGTATGGAGTGTTTGCATTCACTTTGCCTTCGTTAAATCGAGAGGCACCCGCACAACGATTTGAATGGACAGTTTTGCCGCAAGGTATGCGTAATTCTCCAACGTTGTTCAACTAATGTGGATGCTGCCTTACAGTTGATACGGCAGCCTCGGCCTGATGTCATATTTACCATTAATGGATGACATATTGCTGGCTCAAGAGCAACCTTTTACGCTTCAGCAGCGGCAGTTCTTAACCGCACACCTTGCAGAGCATGGACTAATGATGTCCGCAGAAAAGGTGCAACATACAAGCCCTGGAAATACTTGGGCTGGCAAATAACAGGACATACTATACAGCCGCAAAAGCTTGTGATTGATACAAATGTCAAGACCTCGCATGATGCACAGAGACTTTTAGGAGACCTACAATGGCTCCGACCAGTAATTGCATTCCTAATGACTACTCAATGTTGCTCTACGTCCTTTCTGAAGGTACTGACCCTGGACACCAATTGACCTTACCTTGCAGCAGAAGGAGGCTCTGCAGAGCAATCAGCGAGATGATTGCGACATCATACCTCGTCGGCTGCTGAATGTCCCCTGGATTAACTAACTGGCTGGGCAGAACACTTGCTTGCGCAATCACTCAGCATAAAAGAAAACAGGGGAGAGTGCTAAGGTGTCCAAACAAGAAGAACAGATCGTTGTGGAGTGGATGCCCTCCCTACAACCACGCAGACAGTTCAGGAGTACATCAAAACATCGCAGACCTGATCAAAAGGACTTATGAATTGCTGCCACCACGGGGAACACTTGGAGAAATACAAGTGCCCCTTAAAAGAGGACCTTAATTGTATCTATGCATCCCGTAATTAAGTCACCTGCTGGATATGGTACGGTCTCAGCATTCACCATTAAGGTCACCAAGCCTGGTGGATGGTTAATCATCGATGGCTGGTGATCCCAAAGCGCTCAGCTGTCTCTTAAAGGATCTATCACTGTCTTTACTGATGCAGGAAAACGTACCAGAACGGCGGCGGCAACATGGAGAGAAGAATGGTGTATGGCGCGTGGTGGTTACTTGGCCCAGTTTTTGGAGGTGGGGGGGCCAAAAAGATGGCGCCTGTGAGAAGCTTCTGGAGGCTTCCACCAGTTCCGCAGAGCCATTGCTGTTGGCTCTGAGGATATGGACATGCCATGACCAAACCTGGCCAATTGAAGATGTGGTTACGACTCTGTGAACAAAGAAGAAATCAAAACAAGGAGCACTCAGAGAGTTTTGCCAGTGGAGAGCTGAGAATATGTGAAGGATGCAGACACCAGGTCAGTGCAGAGGGGGGGAGTGCTCAGGCGCCGGAGCTGGGATCCTTTGTCGGCGTGGTGATGACCATGGTGGAGCAGGCTGTCCCCCTGCAGCCCATGGGGTCCACAGAGGGGCAGAGATCCACCCCGAGCCCGGGAGGAGGAGGTCCCCACGCCGGAGCGGGGGGATGCCGGAGAAGGGGGCTGTGTCAGCAGAAGACCCATGGAGAGAGCCTTGCTCCCGAATGGAACAGCTGGCTCCTGATCGTGAACCAGTGGACGAGTACCCACGGTACAGTCATTGAAAGAGATGCAGTTTGCCCGTGGGGGGGACTCACGCAGCAGCAGATGTTGTGGCCTGCTCCAGTGAAGATTGGACCATCGCGAGAGGTCATGGAGAACTGTCTCCCGTGGGAGGACCCCACGGCATCGCAAGGAAGGGAATCTTCTCCTCACAGCCCACGATGACGATCCGTGATGAACTGACCAATCCCACACCCTGTTTCGTTCTGCGCTTTGTTGTATGTGGGAGGGGGAGGGAGATGAGGGATATTTATGATAACAGTGATCAGCTGTTATGAAAAAAAAAAAAAAAAAAAACAGCAAAGTTAGAATTACTCTCGATAAAAGATCTCTCCTCTGTTAATGAATAAATTCATTGATTACTTACAGTTGTGCCTGTTTTGTCCATTCATGTGTTTCCTCCTTTTCCTTTATAACTTAATGAACTTTTTGTTAGTTTTTTTCCCCTTCGTTTCTTACCCGTGTGGTGGTGGGGGAGAGGAAATGAGCAGTGTTGGGGTGCCTGCTTTGGCCAGCATATTACCAAACCGACAGGCGCCACAGGTTATTACAGCAGAACGACGGATTCGTTTACAACACTGAACTTTTGGAGTAGTGTAGGTATTTAACTGAGTGAGATGCATAGCCCATCACATTGTTACAAGACTCGCTGTATGTGCGGCCGACTTGCCCAACACAATTTGAGGATGCAGTACTGCAAAGGATATTCAAGACAGGATGTTATAGCTTTTGCTGACAAATGAGACAAGGCTATTAATTCAGTGAGAAGCGCCCACGTGTGCTGCACATTCGAAGCCACCAGCGCAAACAAAGGCCTTGGAGAGGGCAATCCAGAGCTGATCGCTTGGTGGCTGTAGTGGACGTACATACCTCGCCATAGATAGGGCTCGGCAGGCTCACTCTGTATTCCACCAGAATGCTTAAAGGCCTGCATAAGAGACTATAATTATCCTGATGGCAGAGGCTAAAGCAATGTGGAGGCCTGTCCGATGTGCAGCCATCGCAACCAGGGACTAGGTCTTGGCCTGGGAGTAACCCACGAGGCCTAAAGTCCAATGAAAAT
The DNA here is from genome assembly GCA_009741485.1 of Malurus cyaneus samueli. Classification (NCBI taxonomy): domain Eukaryota; kingdom Metazoa; phylum Chordata; class Aves; order Passeriformes; family Maluridae; genus Malurus; species Malurus cyaneus. Next base: position 92,263 of record VKON01002022.1, read on the forward strand.
TGGCAGATGGATGTCACATGTCCCAGAACTAGGGCGGTTGAAATATGTGCAATGATGTCATCGACACCTATAGCCATATGATATGGGCAACACTACAGCCAGGGGAAAAACTAGAGATGTTAGCACACTTACGTGTTGCTTTGCAGTTATGGGGTTCCTAGTAGTATTAAGACCGATAAAGGACCTGCTTATGTTAGTCACAACAATTCAGGAAAAATAATTCATGAGAAATGGAATGTTAAAGCACGTGACTGGGATAGCACATTCACCCACAGGACAAGCAGTGGTGGAACGAGCTAATGGGATCTAAAGCAGTACTTAAGGAAGTTCAAAGATATCAGGATGACTCGTCGAAAGACTGGGCTAAAACACTCTTTGTTCTAAATTTACTTGTGTATTTTCGGGGACAGTGGTAACCCCCAATGTATACAACATTTCCAGGTCCTCTATGGTCCCACCAGCCTTCCTTGTGGGTTCGTTATAAGGACCCAAAAACAGGACTTTGGAGGCCCTGCAGAGGTGGTTTACATGGAGGCGGGAGGTTATTCTGTGTTTCTTACAACCAACCAGTGCTATTCATGGAGTCCTAGTCGCTTGGACCCAGATCCGCTCTCGAGCACTCCTGGTGGCGAGTGCAGGATCATAACTGCCTTCTAATTCCTTGCTTAAGAATGACCAAGAAGAAGTTGAACTTTTTGGCAGTATGAAATACATACTATACAAGGAGGCAGGCACTGGGCCTCTGTGTTGATGATGGGAAACGTTGCACGGATGGTGTGTCCAGAGTGTTCAATAGACCAGGAATGTTTTGATATGTTCAGGATGCAAGCAGGGTTAAGAATAGTCAACGTCAGGATGGTTTTTGGAGGATTGTTGGGAAAACCTGGAAGAGGAGTAAAACAAGAATGTAACCTTTTTGGCTTAGCACATAATATTGAGCAAGTAGGATAGTTAACTATGAGGCCAACTATATTAAAGCGTTGAGTCCAAGTAAGTAATAGGAGTCCTTTAACACTAAAAGAAAAAAAAAAAAAAAAAAGAGAGAAAGAAAACAAAGCACTCAATTAGTGAACAATAGGTTGCTAAAACGAAGATGTTATTAGCAAAACATCTGAGATTCTTTGCTTTTAGCACTAAGGCCATGCAGTGAGGAGGAGAGGGATGCCTGTTGTATGAATCTTTCTGACCACTTCGCAGTCCATCCATAAAAGGATTTGACGAGATAAAATTCATCTGATTAAATGCAGAAAATTAGTTTTGAGCTTTAGCAATTGGTTACATCGGCTAGTATAACAAATTGGCTGTGAGTTGATTAAAGACAGAGCATATATGCTTCTTTGGCACCTTGCTTTTGATTCTAATAGTCTTATTCGAAGCTTAGAATTGTTTTACAAATAAGCTGGAGCAAGTACCCACCAGGTCACTTGCCCAAAAGAAAAAATCGGGGGGAATGAAGTTCGCTTATAACTCATATTGAGTGATCCGAGTCCTCCCTTCGCCGACAAATGGTGATCCCGACGAGCCTTAATTAGGAAATTGGGCCGCGACCCCTCTGGGGGTGACTTGCGAGCCAAGGTCGTGAAGTTCTTGTGCATCGGTCCTGCTGCAGCCCAGGAGGTGGAAGAGACGATTCAGCGTGACGGAACGACCACATAGGTGGGATTCTGGCGTCTCCGCACTCACAGCGACTGGATCTGCAGGTCTTTGCCGAGAGCAGGGCGTGCCAAGGGCCTCGTTAGGTTGCAACAGCGCTGGCCCCTATAGAGGGATGGAGAGGCAAGCCGCCCTTGCTTTGCTCATTTGCTTTTTAGAAAAGCGGGGCATAAAAGATAAAGACTTTAAAAAATAATTACCAGGGCTAATAGCATATGGAGTAGCAAACAGGCATTTTATTGATCCCAACACAGTATTTGACAGGGCTGAGTGGCGTGCAGTTGGTGATAAGTTGTGGGCTGCTACTATAAATGATGACAAAGCAGCTAAAAAGCTGGGAAAGTGCTGGCAGGTTGTGATTGATGCTCTAGATAAACACCATGCGGAGCAGAAGGCTGCTAAAGCAGCTTCTGAGCGGCTCAGTCCTCTGGCACGGGTCGTTGGGCAAGATGAAAGGGATTATTGCCCATGTCCGCTCCCCCCTTCTACTAACTCTGTGTTTTTGCCAGCAACATCGGTGGGAGGGTCGCATACTTCACAGGCACCGGAGAGCGAGGTGTCAGTGCCTGCAGCGGCGGCACCCGCTAGTTCATCAGCCGCAGCCGCTTCACCTCCCCTAGCCGTGCTGTCGGCGCCTCCGCTAGAGCGGAACGGGTCTTCTCCTTCGGAGAAGTATAAAAGGCGGCCGGACCCTCTAGTCTCTGGGTTGTTGGAACGGGTAACAATGTGGAAAGAGATAGCTAGTCAGGCTATGAGGGAGGGCAACACGGAGGCTGCACAAATGCTCACGGAGGCTTTTCCTGTTGTCTATATGCCGGCAGCTGATGGGGGGATGTTAGGCACTGTCATAACCCTAGATTGAAAGTTGTTATCCCAGCTGAGGGCCACTGTGAGTGAATGTGGGATTCAGGGAGAACCTACTCGGCAAATGTTAGACTATCTGTGGGGTGGACAGCTGTTGTTGCCCGGAGATATCAAGAGCATTACATGACTAATCCTGACACAGCATCGGCAGTTGCTGTTTAATGCTCACTGGCAGGGTCAGGCTCAAGAGGCAGTAGCGATACAGAGACACCCTGGCCATCCGCTGCATGGAATACGGATGAGCTCATGGGTTGGGTCCATATCTTAGGATGGAGGCTCAGGCCCTAATGGGCGCTGAGAAGGTGAAAGAGGCGATGCATGTAGCCCGAATAGCCCTAGAAAGAAACGTCCCGGGGCAACTCCATCATATGGGAATTAAACAGGTTCAGGATGAGCCGCTGGGGTCGTTTATAGATAAGTGGCTGCTGCAATCCAAGCCGCGTGCGAGTATATGCATGGAGCACTTTAAAACAATGTGCATACAAACTGTAATAATAGCACTCGTGCCTTAATTACTGCCATGCCTGGCAATTGGACTATAGAAGAGCTCTTAGAACGTTCCTTGTTAGTTCCCATGGGTGCACAGGCAATGATAGTCAATGCAATTGAAAGGCTAGGTGAGGGACTTAAGGCACAGGCAGACGCCTCTCAAAATCAGGTGCTTGCAGCGCTTGCCCCCTTGCGACAGCCTTCGGTAAAGCCTGCTCAGCAGAAGGGCACTAGGGCCGTTGTTTTCGCTGTGGACAGTTTGGACATATGCGGAGAAGATGCGCAGCGGGACCTGTCTGGTGTCACACTGCCAATCCAACAGCCACAGCCTAGAAGCCTGCAGACGGAGATCAGGAAATTCACAGCGCAGCGCGGCGGGCCCATGCGCGACGACACAAGTGCATGGTCCGCATGTGACATTAGCTGCCTATCCAGCTGTAACTCAACCGCTCTCCAACCAGCCACAGCCGGGAGCCTCGGCATGGACTTGGCAACCTCAGTAAGTGTCACCCTGATGGATGATCGCCCACAGCATATTCCAAGAGCACTAAAAGGACCTATTTTGATTAATGGGACTCCAGTAGGAGCTTTATTATTAGGCTGCTCCTTGACCACCATGCGTGGCCTGAATGTTCTTGTGGGACTTATTGATGCGGATTATTGTGGGGAAATACAATTTATGGTGCAGACAGGGCACCCTCCGATGCACATCCCGGCCGGCCCAAAATCGCCCAGTTGGTGCCGTGCCGCACCTCGCCATAGGGCCACCAGAGGGCATCCCACAGCGCGGAGACGGAGGATTCGGATCTACAGGACCGGCTGCGTCACAGTGGAGCTAGGACAGCATCCCCAAAAGCGCATCCGCCTACCTACAAAACCAGGACCTTACTTAACGCCTCTTGGACACAGGGGCCGATGTCACTGTGGTGTCACAACACAGGGGCACCAGGATGGCCTACTTTGCTACAGGAGCTACAATTGCCGGAGTAGGGGTTTCACTATGACAATGGTCCCCTCGTACAGATACAATACAGACAAATTGATCAGTCAAAGATTGCAAGATGTACCCACATCCTATCCCACTACAGCTACGAGTGGACGCTTTAGTGGTGTATATTTGGCCCAAATGGGGTGGTTTTAACAACAGACTTCTTTTTTAGGAGGGGCCATTGCCTGGACTTTCCCCATCCGCCTCTGTTGGAAAACTGATGAGCCCGTATGGGTGGAGCAGTGGCCCCTGAAAAAGGAAAGTCTCGAGCAAGCTCATCAATTGGTGCGTGAGCAGTTTCAACAAGGACATTTGAGACTGTCGACAAGTCCCTGGAATACTCCTATTTTTGTAATTAAGAAAAAATCTGGGAAATTCAGGTTGCTTCATGATTGCGTGCTGTGAATGAGCAGATGCACGCTATGGGAGCACTACATAGCAGTGACTTTCTCGAGAAAGAGTATGCCTGCCAGATAGTTGGACAATATTAGTTGTGGACTTAAAGGACTGTTTCTTTACAATCCGCCTGCATAAGGATGATATGGAGCGGTTTGCATTCACTTTGCCTTCGTTAAATCGAGAGGCGCCCGCACAACGATTTGAATGGACAGTTTTGCCGCAAGGTATGCGTAATTCTCCAACGTTGTGTCAACTATATGTGGATGCTGCCTTACAGTTGATACGGCATGCCTGGCCTGATGTCATCATTTACCATTATATGGATGACATATTGCGGGCTCAAGAGCAACCTTTTACGCTTCAGCAGCGGCAGTTCTTAACTGCGCACCTTGCAGAGCACAGACTAATGATAGCCGCAGAGAAGGTGCAGCATACAAGCCCCTGGAAATACTTGGGCTGGCAAATAACAGGACATACTATACAGCCGCAAAAGCTTGTGATTGATACAAATGTCAAGACCTTGCATGATGCACAGAGACTTTTAGGAGACCTACAATGGCTCTGACCAGTAATTGGCATTCCCAATGAACTATTCAATGTTGCTCTACGTCCTTTGCTGAAGGGTACTGACCCTGCGACACCAATTGACCTTACCTTGCAGCAGAAGGAGGCTCTGCAGACAATCAGCGAGATGATTGCGACGCATCATAACTCTCGTCGGCTGCTGAATGTCCCCTTGGATTTAACTATACTGGCAGGGCCAGAACACTTGCTTGGTGCAATTACTCAGCATAAAAGAAAAAGGGGGGAGAGTGCTAAGGTGTCCAAACAAGAAGAACAGATAGTTGTGGAGTGGATAGCCCCTCCCCTGCAACCGTGCCGGACAGTTCAGGAGTACATCAAAACATTGGCAGACCTGATCAGAAAAGGACGCTTACGAATTGCTGCCACCACGGGGGAAACACCTGGAGAAATACAAGTGCCCCTTAAACAAGAGGACCTTGAATGGCATCTTATGCATTCTTTTGGCAGTAGTGCGGGTATTTACTGAGTGGATGCATAGCCCACTCAACATTGTTACAGACTCGCTGTATGTCGCCGGACTTGCCAATCGCATAGAGGATGCAGCGCTCAAGGATATTCAAAGACAGTGACTGTTAGAGCTTTTGCTGCAAATGAGACAAGCTATTAATCAGCGAGAAGCGCCCTATTCTGTGCTGCACATTCAAAGCCACCAGTGGAACGAAAGCCTTGGAGAGGGCAATGCCAGAGCTGATCACTTGGTGGCTGCAGTGGACGTACCAATACCTGCCATAGATAGGGCT
>VKON01002024.1:0-27812 GCA_009741485.1 Malurus cyaneus samueli
CTAGTATGCTATAAGGCAAAACAACAACAACAAACCCAACCAGAAACACAATAACAGGCTTCTCTGGGCTGTCAAGCACTTTCCCCTTTGGTGTAGTTACAGTCCCAGCTGGCAGGGGCGCTGTTGGACTCCCGGCTGGCCAGGGCAGGTGAGATGATTCCCTTGCAGCTGCAGGGGGTGCTGTGGCATGAGTTCAGCTCTCTCTCTCACATGGCAATGGCGGCGCCGCCGGTGGGGAAAAGATGGAAGAGGAGCTTCCTTTACAACCTCACAGGGGCAGCTGATCTCGGTGCCCCTCCAGATGGTGAGATGGGCTGTAACAGGAACCTTGGAGCAGCAAGCTGGAACGGCAGGGCTGGCTCATCCTGGGGTAGCAAGCAAGAGGCAGCAGGAACTCCATAGCTGTAGCAGGAGCTGCAGGCGTCCCAGCAGGCACGGAGTGTTGGGTTACAGTGTAGCAAAAACCCAGAGCAGTGACAGAGAAACATCTAGGCTGAGTGGGGAATTGCTCCTCTGGACAGCTCACCAGCAATGACTGGTCACTGTGCAAAAGCAGGGTGGCCCACGGCAGGGGACGGGGTACTCCTGGTCCCGGGTCCCAGCGTGGCACACGCTGGCTCTGGGCTCCCAAACAACAGAGAGGCAGAGAAATGAGCCAGTAAGCCCAGTCACAGTGCTGAAGGAAAAGGCAAAAAAAGAAACAGGCAAAGCCCACATGCAACAGTATCTCTGCCAGAGACACTGTGTGGTGTGCCTAGCTGAATTGACTGCCCAGGAAGAAAAGGAGGAGCTGCCCTTTGCCCCCGCCCCAACTCTCGCAGGAAATTTCGGGCTGGCTGTCAACTATCGCGATATTCCCGGAGCTGGGGGGGGATTGGGACAGCAACCATTCCGGACACAAAACAAAAACAGAAAAAAGAACAAACGTGATATGGGATAAAAGAACATCCCCAAGACATTTTGACTGAGTGGAGAGGGAGTTTTTCAATTTATTTTTTGAATGTAAAGGAGTCTGATTCTCTTCTGATAGCTCTAAAGTTTGGTCCAGCTATCAGGACAATGGCAAAACTTCCTGATATCAACAAGGCTAGGATTTTATCCTATATTTTCTTCAGGCACTGATGATTCACTGTCACATTCTGGGTGGACCTTGGTACAGAAATCACTGGTACAATTTGAACTTTTATGAGCCTTTTAATTGCTGAGGTGTACTTGTGACATTGAGAGTTAATAACACACAGATTCCTTTCTCAGAAATTGCCTGTTATTCTTTTCTCATGCCTTAACAATACAGTAGATGCCATAGTCAGGCTCTCTCTATATTTGGTAATTAATATAGATGATATCTCAGTGTTACTGAAAATAAGATTCAAGGATTACTGCATTAAAAAAAAAAACAAAGCATTGAATAACAGGAATATGGAGACACCAGGCAGTGACTGCTACTGATTTTTTGCTTTGTTAAATATCTTCTCTAAGTAACCACAAAATTATTTAAATACTTTATATATTATTTATCCCATGTAATGTGTTCAAGGAGAGGACTTGAAAATCTCACGTATATAAGCCTAAATCTGTTGTTTTGGGTTGGTTTTTCCAATTTATTGTTACTTACTCTTTATCATAAAAAAGATTATTGTCCTCATTTTAGCTCATGTTTTCCATTATTTTGTCCAATTAATACTTTAAAACAATGATGTAGTGTTGGTAATTATCAGGGTTAAACATAACTGTGTGAAGAGGCTCCTGGCAAGCTAGGGCTGCCTACTTTGGAGCTATCAGCCAGTTGCAGAGAGGGTGGTGTTACAACAGGCAGATGGGCAAAACTCCTGCCCCCCTTTTTAGGTTCAGACCCCCCTGGCTGATGTAAGACCCCCAGACAGTTGCGAAATACACCCCTTTATCAGAATTTGTATTTAAAGTGACCAATGAGAAGTGACTACTTGGAATATTCATGAAGTTCATTAGAGTGGTTATAAAAAGCATGTTCAATTCTAATAAAGCGAGTTCAGCAATCATGTCATAGTGGTCAGAATGCTGTTTCTCCCAGCGCTTCCGAACAAATGGCTAGCACCCGACAATGTAGCTAATTTGTTGAAGTGTCATTGCAAGTAAGCTATAGCATGGAACTTAAGAGCACAATCAGATGCTATTTATGCCCTCCACTCCTCTAATATTTGAAAAAAAGAAATTGTCTTTTGTTTAAGCTAGAACTAATTACATTATTTTCTATTATGTTCATCATATTAGTCCAATATGTAGGTTAGTAGGGGTTCTCCCTACAACTCTGCAGTTGATGGCAAATCATTCTATGCCCAAGTTATTACTTCTATGGCTAAAATTACATAAACTGAAGTTGTAAAATGCAGGAGTGCAGGTAGTTCATATAAAGCTAGATTTTGTTGTAGTTACTCATTCTACTGGACAACTGAAAAATAAATTTGGTGTAGCTGACCTCCTCACCCAGCCCCATCTTTAGCCTGCTTTCCTTCATCATGTTTTATCAGGGAAGAGGAAGAATTGCCACTGATCTGTAGGAGGGAGAGAATGCAGTGGGACTCTGTACCCATACTCCAACTTTCAGCAGCAGTGAATAATAATTTAGAACATAAATAGTAAGGTCATGTTTTTCTATCCTATCTTATAGGAACACTTCAAAGATGAGTATGGTTATGGTTGTGTGTAACCTTACATTGCAGATTTATATTGTTAATATTTCACATGTCTGGCTTTATATACAGCATATTTAAAAAACAAATAAGGATCTTTACATTCCCAGGAATAAATTATTCACTGTTAAAAATATGTATAAGTGCTGATTCTGGCATGTGAATATGCTTATTTTGAAAAAGGATAGGTGACATGAATGCTTTTATACTCTATAAAATCCTGTGGAAAACACTTAAACTTTAGAACTGGGATAGACTTATTTTGGTCAAGCCAGGCATGTACTGGAACTATAGTGACTGAAAAAAAAAAATATGTACGGGTATGCTTTCAAATGAGATTGTTAAGAATGGAAACCTCATTGATTTCTCAATACAGAAAATGTCATTTTTCATGGGAATATAGGAATTATCATGCCAGATAAGTTTGATTAGTCCTGAATCTTGCCTATGATAATAGTATGAAAGTCTTCACAGAAAATTTTAAGCCCATGAAAAATAACTTTTGATTATATAAAATAGTTGAAAAGATGATGTGATGAGAATCATTGTAGCAGAACAGCATTCCTTTCTGTGAACCATGTTCCCATTAAAGATTTAGAAATATGAGAGGGATTTTGGACAAGAGAGAAAGTAGAATAATCAGCTGTCATGGGTTGATTCATGAATTAAAAGTACACATTTAACTAGTCCCTAATATACATGTCAGCATAATAGGTACTTGGCAATATACATGCCAACTGATTGAAGTATTTAGTTCCTTGCTAATCTGATGCTCTCATCCATGAGCTTGCTTCCTTGCAAGTCTGCCATGTTTGGTGTTTTTTTCTTCTGATAACTCTTCTCATATAACACTCCTTATGGAAAATACTCTCTTTCTGTTCATGTTTCACTTCAAGAGATCACAGAGAAGCTCCAGACTAAAGTCTCCTATCTCTACACTACTTCTTTAGAGTGTGTCTGGAATGAAATCATGCTACAATTTTCTCTCGCTGCATTTGATAGCATTTGTAACAAGTACATGTAAACTTTTTCCTAAAGTATGTTAGGGGTGTATCAGGACAACAATGGTTTAAAATATACTGCTGCACAGGATGATTAATGCATGTGCCCCAATCCCTGACTAAGATCTTTTTCCTGCCTGTCCATTAACATGGCTTAGACTTCCTTCAGTAACAGTAGCAATCCAATAGATTGTAATTTCATTTTCCCATCCATTGCAGTTAGATTCCATCTACTAAAACTTTCCATAAGCTGCTGAATTTAATTCCTAAAATAAAGAAATTCCATTGTTATTAGTTCAATCCTTGTTCAGTTTGAAATTTTTCTTTCTCTAGCAATTTGTATCCTTATCATATTTATCTGTATCTTCTCAAAAAGCATTTATCTGAGGATAAAGGAGTGTCATGGTTTTACTCGGTCCGATTTTTGGTGGTGGGGGGATGGGACCAAGAAACCACAAAGATGGCTCTTTTGACAAAGTTCTAGAAGCTTTCTCCTTCTTCTCCAGCAAAAGGAGCCCTACCCCCTGTGTTTTAGAGCCAATCCATTATGGCTCTGAGGTTGATGGACAGGCTGCTGGTCAGGCCTGGGCCAATTGCACATGCTAGTTACACCTCTGTGATGATGTATGGTCTTGTATTTAAGAAGAATTCAAAACAAGATAGGGGCAGCCACCATGTAGTTTTTAGGTTGTTAGTATCATGCACTGGGGAAAAACAGAGCAGGAGGGTGAGGAGATGTAAGAAGAAAAAAATGGACACCCAAGATCACAGTAAGGAGAAGATGGGATGAGTTGCCGTGCTGTTGCTGTGGTTCAGAGGCCCCATGTATCCTGGGAATAGACTTTCTCCGAAGTGGGTATTTCAAAGACCCAAAGGGACTCAAGTGGCTTTTCGAACGCTCTATAGGACAGAGGGACATTAGGCACTGAACACTTTGCCTGGATTATCAGAGAATCCGTCTGCAGTTGGGCTCTTGAAGGTGGAGAGCAACGATACCAATTGCCACCCCAACAGTGCACCGCAAGCAGTACGGACAATCGAGTCTGTATCCCATCCGTAGATGATCCGTGAGCTGGGAGCCAAGGGTGGTCAGCAAGACCACACTCACCCTTCAACAGCCCATCTGGCCTGTGACATCAAGTCTGAAGGAGATGGAGAGGAATGCTGTGGACTATCGTGCTTGATGAAGTATGCCAGCTTGGAGTGCTCTGTGCCAACATGTTGGAGCTCCAGTACGGTGAGTCCAAGGCAGCGAAGTGGTACGCCACCATTGACATCGCAACGCCTTCTTCTCCATTCTTGCAGCAGAGTATAGGCTAGTTTGCTTTCCTGGAGGGGTGTGCAGTACACCTGGAACTGGCTGCCCAGGGTGGAAGCACAGCCCCACCATCTGCCATGGGCTGATCATCCACTGGAAAAGGGTGAGGCCCGGAGTATCTGCAATATATTGATGACATCATTGTGGGGTACACAGCAGAGAATGTTTCAGAAAGGAGAGAAAAATCATCCACATTCCTGGAAGCTGATTTTGCCATCAGAGAGCAATAGGAGAGGGCCTGCCTGAGAGATCCAGTTCGTGGAGAAGTTATGCAGATGGACGACGTCCATTCCCACTGAAGTCATTAATAAGATTACAGCATGTCTCCACCAACTAACAGAAGGAACACAGGCTTTTTTAGTGCATTGGATTTTGGAGAATGCACATCCCTGAGTACAGCTCAGATCGAGAGCCCTCTCACCTGGTGACCCGCAAGAAGTAACGATTTTCACTGGGCCCTGAACGCAGCAAGCCTTCACCCAGATCAAGCAGGAAATCACTCATGCAGTAGCCCTCAGCCCAATCAGACAGGACCGGAAGTGAGAAGTGCTCTACTCTGCAGCTGGGAGCAAGGGTCTGTCCTGGGCTTTGCAGAATGGTGCAGGTGAGACTCGAGGCCGGCCACTGGGATTCTGGAGCAAGCTAACGAGGGTCTGAGGCAAATTACACCCCAACAGAGAAGGAGATCTTGGCAGCCTATGAAGGAGTTCGAGCCGCTTACAGAGGTGATTGGCACACGAAGCCCAACTCCTCCGGCCACCCGACTACCAGTCCTGGGGTGGATGTTTAAGGAAAGGTCCCCTCCCCACCATGCCACCAATGCCACGTGGAGCAAGTGGATGGCCCTAATTACACAGCGTGCCCGTATTGGAAGCCCGAATCACCCTGGAGCCTGGAAATAATCACAATTGCCCGAAGGTGAAATTTTTCATCTTGCTGATGAGAGGAGCAAGAACAAGTGACCTGGGCTGAAGAGCTCCACTGTACACCAACTGCCAGATGAAGAAAAACACTATGCTCTTTTCACTGATGGCTCCTGTTGCATTGTAGGGATGAACCGAAAGTGGAAGGCAGCTGTATGGAGCCCCACACGACAGGTTGCACAAGCCACTGAAGGAGAAGGTGGATAGAGTCAATTCGCTGAACTCAAAGCCATTCAGTTGGCTCTGGACATTGCTGAAAGAGAGAAGTGGCCAAAACCTCTACACTGATTCATGGATGAAGCAATGCTTGTGGGGGTGAGTTGAAAAGGTGGAAAGAGAAACATTGGCAATGTAAGGAAACCATCTGGGCTGCTGAGCAGTGGAAGCATTGCAAGCGGGTGGGAAGTACCTGTGAAAGTCGCATGTCGATGACCCATGCCCAAGAGAGGCTAATGAGGAACACCGAACAATGAGCAGGTAGATCAGGCTGCAAACTAGAGGTGTCACAGGTAGATTTATATACGGAACACAGGGGGAGTGTTTTTTAGGACCGATGGGCCATGATGCCTCAAAATCAGGGCAGAGTGCACGTATAGTGCACGAGACAAGGGTGGATCTAACCATGGACGTATCTCCCAGTTAATCCACAATGTGAGACATGTGCAGCCATCAGCAGGCCAAGTGGGTGAAGCCCTGTAGTATGGTAAAGGTGGAGCAGTACAAGTACAGAGAACCTGCAGGCGATTACCATCACACTGCCCCAGACCTGTCATGGCAAGCGCATGAACTCAAATAGTAAAAGCAGCCACTGGATGGTTGAGAGACCTACCCTTGCCTATACTACTGCCGTAATACCCATTGGCCTTTGAACACAGTCCTTTGGAGGCATGGTCCCCAGAGTGAATGGTTGGACACTCGAGATCATTTCAAGAACACCTTATAAAGACTTGGGCTAGGAACATGGCATTGAATGGGTGTACCATTATCCTACCACGCACCTGCTGCTGGCAAAGTGGACGCTGCAACGGACTCTGAAACCCCACTTGAAGGCACTCAGGTGGGGACTTTCAAACTGGGACGGATCTAGCAAAGGCCACTGGTTAGTCATACACGAAAGTTCCATAAACGAGCAGGCATGCCCAGTCTGGAGCCCTACATACAGTAGGTAGAGACAAGTCCTGATAGTGCACGTCAGGATTATGGGTAAAATGGTTTGGATCAATTTTGCTCTAGTAAGGCAACCCCTGTGGGGTTGTCTTGCCAGGACCAGGTGCACGTGGTGGTAATGCAGGAGATGAACAACCCATTGCATCGCAGGGAGATTTGAGTTTGAGGGAGAACCATATGTAAATACCATTGTTGCTGAATAGTACTAGCATTGTCTGTATGTAACTGGAAATATATATGTATATGTGAGCATATAGAGTAGGACAATATAGTTTGTATATTAAAGATGATGATATGGAATAAGCGGTGGAATGTCCTAGGGTAGCTGAGTATTTTCCTACATTCTGCTAATGTTAGAGAAGATAAACAACCTTCTGTAACTATACAATTAGTCGAGAGCTGCTCTGGTTTTGTTTTGTGATGTTCTCCCTCAAGACAGTGGGAGGAGAGGTACAAGTCACACACATCCTGGAGGGTCTCAGGCTCAGCGGCGCGAAAAAGAAGCTGGCCTGCTCTCTGGGACTGCTCCTTTTTTCCCCCTTTCTTTGGACTTGTTTTTTCCTTGATTCTTTTTTTCTTCATATCTGAGAAGTGAGTCCATGGCATGACAGGTGGAAGAATCCTTCAGTGAATCACCGGAGAGACCTGTCTAACCCCTCTGGGGGCCCCGAGGGGAAGCCCTCCCAGGAGGGAGAGAAGACTTTAGAATCTATTCATGCTTGGGTCCACAGGTTTTTTTTTTGTTTTGTTTTTTTTTTTCCCTCCTTCTTCTTGTAGGCATTATATTATTTGTTGTTATTGTTTTGTTATATAAATATGGTGATTTTCTTGTCACTTTTTTCTACTGTGGAAAAAGTTTGTTCTCCAGGTACCTGGGGGGCAAAGGAGGAGAGGTTTTGCTGGAATTGGGGTGTTTCCCCTGATTAAATTCATTCTAAACACGACAAAGTAGTATTGCAATTTAAAACAATAAATATTTTGAACTGAGCCTCAATAAAATTGATCTTCTAGTTTATTACTGCAACCTAGACCATGCCTTTCATTATTTGAATAGTAGATGTCCTAGTTTAAAAGACGAGGTCTGCCAGGAGCAGGCACCTTTCGGATGGAAAAGATGAACCTCCCCCTCCAAATGATTACAACTTTTGAAATTGCAGGGCTTTCAGGAAAAGAGATGGAAAAAGGAATAACAGGTCTTTACTTGAAATAGTTCATGTTGTATTATATACAAAACAACAATAACGCAACAACACAAAAAGAAACCCCGAGACTAAGCCTTTTACAGCCCATGCAAGCATTTCCTGTAGTGTAGTTATGAACCACAACCGGCGTGGGTCGCTGTTTTCTGTGTCGAGGACACTGTTTTCGGTCTGTTGATGAGGCGGAAGTGACTGCAGTGAGTCCACTGGGCTTTACGGGTGCTTGCCTGCTCATCCAGGGTTATGGTCACCCTGGAGATTGAAGAAAGGTGGAGGAGGGGAAGGGTGTTGAGTCCATGCTCGAATGTCGGGCAGATCCTTGGAATGAGCCTGTTGGTGATTTGGTTCCGGTCACAGCAGCTGGGAGGATGCATCTTTCCAGAGATTGGGGGGGGGGCTCGTCTTTTTGGCCTTGGAAACACATAGCAGATGGTGGGGGTCTCTCCTGGGAGGATGGGTGCTGGCAGAAGAAGAGTCCCAAACTACGGACAAGTTCAGTGTAAGCGAGCTCCAAATAGGCACTCAGGAGAAACTTACAGCATGCTGAAACCCCTTGGAAGCAAGAGAATTCGCACTAACCACAACAACATCTGCCTCCAAGCAGGCAAAGACCAAATCATCCCAGCTAACGAAACACTGCCAAACTATAAAAAACACACCCTTACCCCGCCCCCGCGCCCCCCTCCCCCAGAACCATGGCATTGTCTCTTAATTGACCTCCATTTGCCATTTCCATGTCAACAAATGGGAAGAAAACTCCTTAAAGAAACCTAACCTCCAACATACAGTGTATTCTATACACAAAGGAGTTGCATAGTGAACTAATCATAATTCTATTATCTTACTGTGGCTTTAATATGACGTATTTTTTCAGACAATGTTTAATTTACTTGATATTTCCATCAAACCAAGGAATTGGAAACCAGCCTTCAGTAAGGATCTCATTTTATTATGTTCGAATATTTTTGTACAATAAAATAGAAGTGTTTGCAACAGAAAGAATATGAAAAGGTAAAGAAAAAAAACCAGCTAGTGTATTCTCAGTGATTTAGCTCTGGTTTGATAACTCAGACCATATTTGTTATTTATTATACAAGGGGTTTTTAACAGAATGTGGTGTTATAACTGGTTTTCAGTATTATTGTCTTTGTCAGTTTCTTCTTTGTTAAATATGTTTCTTTATCATCTCTGAAAATTATCAGCTCCAAAACTTGTAGTAATTATGCTTACTTCAAGTAAACAAAACTTTTTTATTTTTTTGCCATTGTGAAAGCTATAGAACAGGAAACAAAATGTGCTCTTTGGAGAGGTAGGATATCTGACAATCTATTTTTTTAAAGACTGCATGCAATCACTTTTTCCCCCACCTACTCTCTTTCCAAGTATCCCTGAGTCAGCTAATGTTACAGTCCTAAAAAAACATCCACACTGTGGTTTCCTACATGTGGGAAATGAATATTTTCCTGAACTGCAGCAGACTCATTTGAATTTCAATCAGGAGCATTCATGGTTATTAAAGCACTTTAGTAAAGCTAAAAAAGCCCCAAAAAATACAACTGCCAGTAATTTTTATTTACATTTGAGGATGACTAAAGGTTGAAGGCCAATCTGCAAGTGAATAAAAAGATTACTAAATGTGAAATACAAGAAGAGGGTCGAGTTTACTGGAATATGAAGTGTTTTTCTTGGAAATTAGACAGTGTATGCATTTGCTTATCAGTCTATTTATAACATGAAACAGTAATGAAGCATGTTTTTTCTGTGTAGCATGAAGTGTTGCATGGATTTATGAATGTTCAGGAGATGTTAATAAACAGAGATTGTAGGGTTATAGAATATTGGTAGTGGTAGCAGCAGAACAACAGACCTTGAAAGTCAGGCCTATCTCCTGTCCTTGCTGTGGAACAAGCCTTGGAATTAGTAAACATAACTGATCACGAGTGAAAGAGGTAGGCCACAAGAAAAGTTTGTAACTACTAGTTCATGCGAGACTAAAAGAACACTGCTACTGTAAAAGGTATTGTTTACCTAGTACCATAAAAGGCAACATTCTGAGACAAGATAATTGATTGGAGTGTGTTGTAGTATAGAATTACTTCCAGGTTCAATATATAAGGAATTTTACTATTCTGCGCAATAAACTGTTTCCATCTTACAAGCCAATGTGGAGTCTGTGCCTCAATTGTCCCAAGAGCCAGTTGTCTTTTAAAATCCTTATGAAACAATTGAAAGGAATGAGAAGGGGGTATCTAAAGGATGAGAAGAGGGGGTCTTTACAAACAATCTCTGACTCTGGGGATAAGATAAGGGCTGATACTGGGAGAACAAACAATAGGAAGAATTTCCATAGGAATTCCACTGATTGACTTCCCCAGACTATGTTAATAGACTAAAGAGCTAGAGACACAGAGATTATATTGAAGGGGGCATATGTATGAAGAAGGGGGGGGGGGGGGGGGGTTTCATTGGGAGCCTGTCCTCTCAAGTACCTCAGCCAATAGGGGAAGGAGAGGGAACGCGGCTGGGAAATTGGGATAAAAGAGGCTATGTCCTCTAGCAATTTGAGAGACCCCATGGGAAATGCCATGACCTCTCCCTTTATCACGAATAAAGTTGCGGGACTCCTCTGCTCCTTTGGACATAAACCTCTGGTGCTTGTGTGGATTAATTTTCCTGACACAATAATGATAATGAAAATGAATAAACAGGTTTCTATAATAGGTTTTGCGCCTGAGATGAAAAGAAAATGTTTTGCATGTGGTGCAGAGTAAATTTTGTACCACTTTAATAGTACTTTTCTAGCACTGTAAGCTGCTCAAAACTTCTGGCAAATTTATGCATTAGTACATTTCTGAAGAGTTCACTAGAGAAATGGGAGCTCTGATTTTCTTGTGTGTGACTATTTTGCCACTCAAAGGTTATGGGAAAGAACATTAAAATAGGGTAAAAAGCAATAGAATATGCAATGAAATCAAAATAATTTCTCTCAGCATGGCTGGTTAAGTACCACATCAAACAGGAAGTTAAGTAAACAGGCAGTCACAGAAAAGAAAAAAAACTACACTGGATGAAAGACTCCTTTGGTTCTTTTTATAAGAAGCATTGCTAGATGGCAACTTTAATTCTCACAAAACCTTTGTAACAAACTTTGTGCTCAACTTTTGTGGTTTACCCTGTCAAGCAGAAAGTACAACCATGTGCACCACGAGAGGAACATTTCCATTTGTATGACAAATGTCACATGAAAATGGCCTTTGCTTTTAATTTAGAACACTATAAACACATCAGGAGAAACTAGTCTTGATCATTTGCCAAATATTATTGTTGGAGGTTAGGGTTTTTCCTTTTGATTTTCTTAGGGAATTTTTCCCCATTTTGTTGCTAAGGAACAGTAACGACTGGGTACTTAAGAGAGATAAAAGAAGTTACCAAGCTCAGGAAAGGAGGGCACCTGGCTGCACTTCTCTTATCTGAGGGTTTCTCCGGGAAGAGCACAGATCCGGTGAGAACTGGGGCTGGGAAAAGGGGGGCGGGGGCAGCTGCTAGCTCTCTTGCTCTCTCTGTTTCGGAGGAGGATGGTGTAGCTGCTGCCTGGGGGACAGAATTCAGTGCTGCCGCACAAGAGCCCAGTGTCCTGCTTTTCTCCTGCTGTGGGTGAGCCTTTGCTCATAAGACCGGCTGTTGCATTGGGACATTATTAACACCCTACCTCAACAAAGGACCCTTCACCATCTGCTCAGGTGCCTCAGGGGAAACCCTGGGATCCCAAGCCCCCTCCCCCTCCAAGGGAGTCTCACTCAGCCGTGTTCAGGAGCTGGGCGGCCACTGCCCAGCCCCCGCTGTTTCTCTGCCACTGCTCCGAGGTGTCTTTGCCACACTGTAACTCGCACCCCCTGCCCTGCCAAGACACCCTGTGATTCCAGCTACAGCTGCCGAGTTCTGATACATCTCATCTACCACTCCAGGACCTTGCTCATCCCTGCCTTCCCAGTTTGCTATTCCAAGGTTCCTGCTACAACTCCTTTTGCTATCCAGAGGGGGCACCAGGATTGGCTCCCCCTGTGAGTTTGTAAAGGAAGTCCTTTCTCCATCAATTTCTGCCAGCTGCGTCTACCATTACCGAGTGAAGAGAGAGAGACAGCTGAAACCTGCGCACAGCGCCCTGCAAGTGCGGGAGAATCATCGCACCTGCCCTGCCCAGCTGGGAGGCACTAGCACCCCTGCCAGCTGGGACCGTAACTACACCAAAGGGGAGGGTGCATGACAGCCGAGAGAAGGCTGTGACTGGGTTTCTGGTTGGGTTTGTTGTTGCTGCCGCTGTTGTTGTTTGTTTGCCTTGTCATCAATACTAGAAAAGACCTGTTATTCATTTTCACCATATCTTTGCCTGAAAGCCCATGATCAACGTTATAATAATTCGGAGGGAAGGGGGGTCATATTTCTGTTTCAAGGGGGTCCCTGATTCCTTGGCAGACACCTGTCTTTCAAACTAAGACAATTATGCAAGTATTTAGATTAACAAATAGTCTGTTATAAGAGGAAGGGTACTGTGTATTTTATGTGTTCCCACAATTTAATTGAAAGTCTCATTCCTACATTTCACAGATATTTCTGAGAAAAAAACCCCCTCTAGATAAATAGTATGTATTATTATCAAAAAAGCATTTCCATAATAAGCTAAAGATTTAGGGAATATTGCAACGATTAAATAGAGGCACTTTTATTCGGGCTTCCTGTGTACTGATGTTCTCTTTCAGACCCTAGGTTACAATTAGGTTAAGATGTGAGATAAGTGAGATTTCCTACAGCATTATTAAAGCATATAGATCAGACCTAAGATGTACAATGTTACCAAATATTCTGTCATTACCATGTAAGAGACCATACGGAAGTCCCTTGATGTCTCACAATCATCAATGATGGGACAGAGACTGAATCACCCAAAAACCCAAGGGGGAGAAAGGGGACTTTTGCTCAAAGGGTCTGAGCCAGATCAAGGTGGGATGTCGCCAAGTTGTCCAGCTCCTAGGCTGTGTGTTGACAATGTGTAAGCTAGGATGGTTGCACTGTTCCTGCGTGAAGGCGGAGGAGGACTAGTACAACCATGCTCATTACCTTACAGGAACAATAGACATTCTTTCTCCACCGCTTGCCGGTTTTTCCATACTTCGCAACCTCTTGGCCTGCTGCCACAGTTTCAAAACTAAAAAGTTCTCTCTGGAAAAGACCTGATGGAGATCTCCCAACGGACTGTCAGCGAATCATGGGATCCGGACTCACAAGGATCGTTGGAGCCATTGGTAGCTATAACCCACTTGTCCTCTCTCTCTTCTCTCTTTCTCTCTCTCACACCCACTTATTCGCGAAAATCCAATAAAATTGTTCATGATTTTGAATATTATACTTGCCCTCGCTTCTTTTTCACTCTGTAATTCTGATAACGAACATCCGACTCCGCGTTGGGTTAGCGGACGTGACATTAAAATTGGCATCACTGATACGGGAATTCGTGATAGACAGAAGGGGTTGCAAGGTTTTGTGTAGTCTATAACAGGGAAGGAGTTTTGCTCCAGCGCACCTAGCCTGACACTCCGAAAGGGTGAGCGGTGTCTAGAAAGCAAGGGGGGCATCTCGAATTTCCCACAAACTGCACAGGCCTAGGTAAAAACACCCCTACACTCTGTTGAGGGCTTGTCTACAGAATTTTCACAAAGAATCTCTTTGTGCAAATTCAAGTGCTACCTTTTTGTTTTCAGAAGATGCCACCAAGTAAATTATCTTTTGTTTACTTAATTGTTGAATTTATAATTTTTGACTCGTTGTTGTTGAATTTATTTTTGGCTCGTGAATTTGTAATTTTTTGACTCGTTGTTGAATTTATTTTTGGCTCGTGACTTTGTAATTGACTGTTTGAATTGGGTTTTTTTTTTACTTGTGAATTTGTGTTTTTTGACTTCGGTTTGTTGAATTTGGTTTTTTTTTTGACTATGAATTTGTAATTTTTTGACTCGTTGGTTGTTGAATTTATTTTTGGCTCGTGAATTTGTAATTTTTTGACTCGTTGGTTGTTGAATTTATTTTTGGCTCGTGTAATTTGGAATTTTTTACTCGTTTGGTAATTTTTGACTTGTTGGTAATTTTTTAACTCGGTTGTTGAATTTCTTTTGATTGGTGGTTGTTGAATTTGTTTTTTTAACTCGTGTAAAGTCCCCCCAAGCTCTTGGGTGCTGGGTTCCCCCAAGCAAATAGTTTTTGTTTGCTGGGTGTAGGTTTTTAGGGCTCCCCTAGGAAGATTTTTTTTTTTAGTCTTTTCACCCACTTTAGGGAAGTGGAGGGATACACAGCTCAATTCTGTCTCTAATACGGTTTGTAACTTAAGACTTCCTCCCTGAAGTGGTTGTTTGATCCCTTCATTAAACATGACTTCCAGCCTTAAAGCTATAGATCACCACTTTAAGCTGGTGTAGCATAGAGAAAGGCAATTAATTAGACTCTCTCCAAAATCTAGTAAAAATTTTGCAGAAACAATTAAGAAGAAAAGAAATCATGTTCAACTCTGCATAAACAATTGGATGAAGAAAGAAATTATGTTCAAACTCTGCATAAACAATTGGACGAGGAAAGAAATCATGTTCACCTGTTACAAGACTCTCTCCAAAACAACGCTAGAACTTTGCAGAACAATTAGATGAGGAAAAGAATCAAGTTCACTTGTTACAAGCTGCTTTGAGAGAGGAACATCTTAAGAATTCAAATGCTGTTGACTTACCACAATATACAGAGGAAAAGGAAATAATTTGCCCCCAGAAAGAATTAATACTAGCAAAAAACTGTGGGGAAAACTGCTGTCCTCCTACCTTTTCCGAGTGTCACTCAGTGGAGGAGACCAAATTCAATTCCTGTACTCCATTAATTCAAAACCTCCCAGAGTCGCTCAAACCTACAGTAATCCTCCTTTGTTGCTTGAAAGGCCAGTTTTAATAATGACACAGACCGGTTAAGGGGATAAAAGGGTTTTACCTCGGAATTTGGGATCCCAGGTGCACAACTTGATGCAGAATGCACACCCGTGAACAGCGACGGGTACAAGTTTTATAGGTTTAGGAATTAGCATATCTATCTAGATTCCCTAATAAGAAACTTTAATAATGTAGTTAATGTCCCTCTATTCTAATGAGTCCTCTCCAGATGAGCCAGAGCCAGTTTACACAAGATGTTCCAGACAGAAGGCTTCACCCAAGGCTGGAGCCTTGGGTTAAGATAGCACAGGGTTACACTGACTCCTTCCTCAGGATGTTGGTCTCTCTGCCCAGCAGAACTCTTAAACTAAGCTGGAATATCAAGCTTCAGCAATTACAAGCAATTGGACTAAGGGGTACAGGCGGATGCATAGAGGGTACAGAAAGCTTTAAAACAAAAAGCAAAAATCATCAGTCATCACCTTCAGAAAACAATTGCAGTTGTAGCGCCTGTAGAGAGGCTGCATAGATTCCTTAGACAGTGGGAAGACTCAGAGAGTTTCTGTGGTCTTTGGAAACTCCTCACTTTAACATCAGGTTGCTCCAAACCGCTCCTTCCCTAAAACAATTCCCCCTTTCCCTGGCTGCCAAACAAGGTATCAACTGGTTACACAAGCAGCAGTCCCAAACCTAGTGAACTAATGCTGATACCTTTACAGCCAGTGGACACAAACCCTTTGCTTTTACATGGAGGAGGAACAGCAACACACTTTCACTAAGCTCCCCAAGGCTACCAACACTTCCCACCCTGGCTCATGATCTCCTGTGGGAGGAGGGAAGTAGAGAGGTGGAGATGTCCAACAGGAAGCAGTCTCTCACATAGAAAGCCTTAATTCGCAAATTCCCTCAGAAAAGGTCCAAAAACTCTCACAAGAATGAATGCGTTGCAATTGTTGATTTTTGAAGCAACAGCTCACCAAGCCCTGGGCCTATTCATCCTACAGATCCTTTTCATAGTGGAATGGGGATTTGCCTCCTCAGAACTGTCAGTACACATATGGCAGCAGAGCCCTGAGGGTCCGACGGGGCCTGTTGGCTTTATTCCCGTGGTTTCGAGATGCTTAAAGAATATGCTACCTGGGAAAAGGATTGTTTGTGGTTGGCTTAACTCTCATAGACGTGGAAAAGATCCCACGAAAGCCAGCAATAGTTTTGAGAGGCCCTTTTCGAGTTATCAAGGCAGTTTCTACTGGGACTCCCCCACCTGACGGAGTGGCCCAGAGGCCTCAGTTAAAGCGGTATGCTCAGATTGAACATTATTGTAATGCCTTTTCATAACCAAAAGAGCTGTGCAAGACCCAGCTGTGCAGGGGGGCTTGGGCGGCGGCCAGGACAAACCTGCCTCAGTTGAAGTGGCCCCCACTTCTCCCCCGAATTGTCGGCAAACTCTCTTGGTTCACTGACACCTCTGCCAGGCGAGAAGGGAAGTGTGGAGATGCAAGCTATAGCCCTCCACACCTCCTCCGGGAACCAGGTTTTCATAGAGGGGAGGGAGTGCCCAGCTTAGTGAGCTCTGGAGTGTTTTCTATCGTGAGGCACAGAATACTTCTCTTGTTTGTATTTACACCAATTTCTATGCTGTGTTTAACCTTTTCTGCCTCTTGCTGGCAGAATCTCTTGTGTTTACTTTTAACAGAAGAACTCCGAGAGATATGCACATCGGATACCTAATTTGTAACCAGTTATAGCTTGGATCTCGTGGCCGTTTTTTCATGTTTTGTAAAGTTGAAAATTAAGATTGTTGGCTAAACTTAACTGGTGTGTAATATTCCCATAAGTCATGTGTAGTAAAACAATATAAATATTGGGGGGGGGGGGGGGGGGGGAACCTCAACTTGATGTTGTAATACCTACCCCCCCAACCGGTTATGCTCAGCCTGAAAATTTTTGAAATTGGACCATATAATTGCTGATAGAAACAAGCAGCTTGTCCACAAAAGTGGAACCCTTTTAGAAACTACACAAGGACATAACCAGTGTTGTGGGAACAGGATCGGGAATCTTGAATGGCATTGATCAGAATGTACTAATAATAAATTGGCTACCACTACTAGAGATTTAACCAAACTGTAACAGCCACTGCAGTCATCCTTATCAGTCTTAGGAACCTACGAGTGGTTGTTATCAAATTGAGAAAAAGGTGAAGTAAATTTTCCTATACTCTATTAAAATTTTGTAAGTTGGCATTCAATATTCCCTATCACTGCATTAGGGCTAAATCAGAGTAAAACTGGTTTTTATCTTTTTGAAATGGCAAACTTTTAATTTGATAATTTTGAAATTCATCCTAAAGAGAATCCTAAAACAGTGCTGGTATATATATAGGCAATGGTTGTGTGTGCAAAAGAACTGCTTGTGATAGAGTAATCATAGAAATTTAGTAGTAGACACTAAAAATCATTCAAATTTTTGTGTTTGTAATTTCACTAAAATCAAAGGATGCGATTTTTCTTATTCAGCCCCAGTTATTTCTTATCACCTCCTGCAATCCAACTACTCGCTGATAACCAAATACACCTCCCCCATTGGATGAACTTTACACTGGTGAAGCAATTGTTGCTTCATCAGGACTTAATCAAAATCTTAGAAAAAATGAAGAAAACAGGACAGAAAACCCTGATAACTGTTCATCACAATGTAAAAGAAATACATCATGTTCTAGAAAGGGTAAGAAAAGATGTCGAGCACAATTAGTGGGATACCCTTTTTGGGTGGTCACCTACTGCTACAAGTGTCCTGAACAAATTCTGTCATCCCATCATTGTTCTTTTGATTTTGGTTTTGATTAGTTTTGTTTTGTCAGCAATTTTGTACATCATGAATTGGAGAATGATAAAACGATTAACACGAATGACTTTTATAATGAATATACATAATCTGATTGATGCCCCATTTTCTGTTGATACCCCTCACGCTATTGATATAAGAAGAAATTAGAAATGTATTTCATTATTTTGTGATCTAATCATTTAACTTTATTTTTGCAAAGCAATTGTTGCTTCACCAGAGTTTAATCAAAATTTCATGCGCTATTTTGATTGAAATTACTTATCCCTTTTGTTATTTTCCTTTCCTTTTCTTTCTTTTCTTCCTCTCCCTTTCCTGTCTCTGTCTTTTCCGGGTTATGGTACTGGCATTGACGAGTCCTGAAGACTTTGCCTCAACACTGCGGAATCATGCTGAGTGATCTTGACGACAATCGTGAGACACAGGGTGGTGTAAGAGACCGTACAGAAGTCCTTTGACTGTCTCACGATCATCAAGATGGACAGAGACTGAACACCCCAAAAACCCCAAGAGGGAGAAAGGGGGACTTTTGCTCAAAGGAGTCTGAGCCAGATCAAGGTGGGATGTCTGCCAAGTTTCTAGCTCCTAGGCTGCTGAGTACAACGTGCAAGCTACGGATGGTTGCACCGTTCCTGACGTGAAGGCGGAGGAGGACTGTACAACCCATGCTGCACACCTTACAGAACAATAGACATTCTTTCCCCACTGCTTGGCCGGTTTTTCCATACTTCGCAACCCCCTTGGCCTGCTGCCACACCCTTTCAAAAAGACTATAAAAAGTCTCTCTGAAAAGACCCTGATGAGATCTCCCCAACAGACGTCGGCGAATCCATGGAATCCGGACCTCGCAGGACTCGTCGGAGCCATTGGTAGCTATAACCCAACTCTCTCTCTCTCTTTCTCTCTTTCTCTCTTTCTCTCTTTCTCTCTCTCACACCCACTTCTATCGCGAAAATCCAATAAAATTGTTCATGATTTTGAATATATACTTGCCCCTCGTTTCTCTTGCACTCTGAGATTCTGATAACGAACCATCACGACTCCTGCTTGGGTTAAGCGGATCGTGACAACCACTGAGTATGTTTTGTAAACTTTGTGCTGGACTCTCCATTTTGTATCCAAATGTCACAAGAAGCAAACCCAAACAGCCTTGATGTCTTTAAGGCATGATAAAAGCTCTTTTACTTCTGTTCCCTTACCATCCCACTCAAAGGGCTCATAACAATATGGAAAAAGCAAAAGTAGCTCCAAACGTGTGAAGAATATTTCTTGTATTAGCTCTTCAAATAAGTGGGGGAGGGGAAGGCACATTAGATCAGGGTATGCATTTATGAATGAGTGATCTTACTTTGAGTTTTTACAGGAGAAAGATTGTTTTGTGGTTGACAGAGGCAACATGGACTAAATTATGCAGAAATTTGGTGTGATCTTGGAAAGTACAGGACAGTATGCAGACTGCAGAGCAACTTATTGGAATGAAGTGATAATATTTTTTATGCAGACAGCAAGGTATGCAAGTATTGAAAGAGCTAATCAATTAGGTTGAGAATGTGAAAAAGCAAAGTAAATTGAATTGGAGTGACAATTAAATAGTAGAGCTAATAATTTTTGAATAGAGGAGAAAAGTGAAATAAAAATAGCAATCTCCAATGTAAAGATCAGGAAGACAAATCAAAGTGGTAAAAGGTTAAGAACAACTGACAAAAAGAAATTAAGTGGACTTGGTTCAGTTATATAAGCACACATAAATAAAGTCTGAGATAGAAAATGAGCTATAGATATCAACAGTAACAAATCATCCTATAAGCTCATGAGCAGGATGATACTGAGAAGGGAATTGTTGCTCTACTACAGAACAAAAAAGCTAATGCAGAGAAATTTAAAGGGTTTAATGCTTTTTTCAGATTAGTGTTTTTAAATAAAAGTTAATGTAAATAAGTGGCTGTTGTGCTTTGGCCCTGGCCAAAGGCCAGGCACCCACAACAGCTGCTCATTCTGCTCTCCCTGCCACAGCTGGGCAGAGGAGAGAAAGAAAAATTAAGTAAGGGCTCATGAGTCAAGATAAGGAACTAGGAAAAAAACACTCTAAGTGGAAAAGATGCTCAACTTAAAGTTACAAAGTGAATTTATTACTAACAGAGACAGAGGAAGATAATGACAAGTAAAATAAACCCTTAAAGACACCTTTTCTTCCCCCAACCCCTCCCTCCTTCCCACTGACAGCGCAGGGGGACGGGGCTTGGGTATTTTGGTTCATTTGTTCTCAGGATCTTCTTCCACTACCCAGGGAGAGAAGTTGTTCCCCTGCTGAGCTGTGGGGTCCCTCCCACAGGAGACATTTCTCCATGAACTCCAGCATGGGTCCATCTCATGAGCAGCAGTCCTCCCAAAACTGCTGCAACGTGAGCTCCTCCCACAGGCAGACAGTCCTCCCAAAACTGCTGCAACGTGAGCTCCTCCCACAGGCAGACAGTCCTCCCAAAACTGCTGTGGC
Organism: Malurus cyaneus samueli; assembly: GCA_009741485.1. NCBI lineage: Eukaryota > Metazoa > Chordata > Aves > Passeriformes > Maluridae > Malurus > Malurus cyaneus. Next base: position 20,578 of record VKON01002024.1, read on the forward strand.
ATGGGTCATTCGTCCATGGGGTGCAGTCCTCCAAGGACAGGCTGCTCCAGACTAAAAGCAGGGGCCCCTTCTCTTGACTGAGTCTTCCACTGGACCACAGCCTCCTCCAGGCATCCACCCGCTCTGGCGTGGGCACCTCCCCCACAGGCTGCAAGTGCATCTCTGCTGTTGCCTTGAGGGCCAGTTTTTAATTATTTAGACAAGACACAGTTAAAGGATAAAAGGGTTTACCTCGTATTTAATGAGATACCAGGTGCACAACTCCACAGAATGGAAGAAACACCAGAAAATGCACACTGCGTGTAGCAAGTATACAAGTTTTATAGACTTTACAAATTAGCATATCTATCTAGAATTCCCCAATAAGAAACTTAACAAATGAAGTAATGTCTCCCTATTCTAAAGAATCTCCCCCTGGGATGAGGCTTCAACCTTCAGGTTTAAGATAGTATAGGGACACTGACTTTACTGAAGATGTTTGGTCTTCTCTGCCTATCAGAACCCCTAAAACTAAGCTAGAGTAATCAGGCTACAAGAAATGCAAGCATGTAAGGACTAAGGGTACAGGATCATAAAGGGATACAAAAATGTCTAAAAGGTATTATAAAATAATATTAAAGGGTTACAGAAAAATTTTTCTAAAAGAGTATATAAAATATTATTAAAGGGTACATAAAAGGAAGGCAAAAATCATGCAGCATCACTGCATCCCCCTTGGATCCTATGGACTGCGGGGGGGCAGCCTGCTCCACCATAGTCATTCACATGGCTTGCAGAAATAATTCAGCTCCGGGTGCCTGGAACACTCTCTCTCCTCATCTGACCTTTGGTGTCGTCCATGTCATGTTCCTCCATTGTTCTCACTTCCTCCTCCCTTCTCTGGCTAGGAAAACTATGTGCACCTTTTTTTTTTTGTTGTTTTCTTCTTAATATATATATCAAAGTGTAACCACCTTCTCCTATTTGCCCAGGCTTGGCCAGCAGCATGTCCATCATCTTCAGAGCCATCAAAGATTGGCTTTGCTCTAATGGTGGGAAGATTTCCAGAAGCTTCTCACAGGAGCCATCTTTTTGACCCCCCACTACCAAAAACCAGGCCAAGCAAAACCAACACTGTGGCCAAGACAATACCTGTGTAGGATAGAATAAGACTATTAAGTGAACTGGATTCTTTGGATTCTTACAAATTGTCCGCCCAAGTTTTTATTTTTGCCTTTAAACCATTTGAGATTACAATGAGTTGTTTCAGCTTAGAAGGGCCCAACTAGAGGTTATGTAGTCCAACCTCCCTGCTCAAGCAGGGTCCCCTAGGAGCAAGTTAACTTCGGATTTGTATTCAGATGGCTTTTGAATATCTCCAGAGAAGGAGACCCCACAACCTCTTTGGGCAACCTGTTCCAGCACTGTCACTCTTGCACAAAAGAAGTTCTTCTTCATGTTTCACATGGCTCTCCTGTGTATTTCCATTATATATGCCTGTTGGCTTCTCATTCCTATGCGTAGCACCACACAAGAAGAGCTGGCTCCAGCCTCCTGACACCTTATTTCAGATACTTATCAATGTATATAAGATCCCCTCTCAGTTTTCTCCAGGCTAAACAGGCCAAACTCGCTCAGCCTTTTGTCATAAGTGTGGTGCTTCAGCCCACTAATAGTTTTCACAGCCCTCTGCTGACCTGCTCCAGGAGCTCCATGTCTTCTTGTACTGAGGAGCCCAGAAAACTGGACACAGAACCAGATATGCGCACCAGGAGCTGAGTAGAGGGGCAGGATCACTCCTGAAACCTGCTCGGCAATGCTTTGTCCAATGACCCCAGAGATCCATTGGCCTTCTTGGACCACAAAGGGCCACTTTGCTGGCTCCATGGACAGCTTGTTTCCCACAGGCCCCAGGTCCTTCGTCTGCAGGAACTGCTTTCGAGCAGGTTGGCCCCAGCCTGTGCTGGGTTATTCCTCCCCAGGTGAGGACCCCTGCACTTTCCTTCACTGAATTTCAAATAGTTCTGCTCTGCCCATGCCTCCAGCCTGTCAAGATCCTTGTTGAAGGGTCTGCACACACTCTGAGTGTTCGTGGTTTAACCCCAGCCAGCAACCAAAGCCCCACATAGCATTCTCTCATTGCCCCCACCAGCGGGATCAGAAGAGAATTCAGAATGTGGTAAAAGGGCTGAAAAACTCGATGGATTGAGATTAAAGACGTATTTAATAGGAAAGCAAAAGCCACACCACAAGCAAAACAAACAAGGAATAAATTCCCTGCTTCCCATGAGCAGGCAGGTGTTCAGCCATTTCCAGAAGAGCAGGTCCCCATCATATGGAACAGTTACTTGGAAGATAAGTACCTAACACCAAAATCCTCCCCTCTTTCCTGCTGTCTTCCTCACTTATATACAGACGCATTATGTCATATTATCTGGAATATCCCTTTAGTTTAGTTGAGTGTCACTCTAGTTCAGCAAGTGTCTCCTCTGTCACGATCCGCTAACAACAAGCGAAGTCATGTTGGTTCATGTAACTGAAATCTCAGAGTGCAAAAGTAACAGGGACAAGTATTTTTTTCAAAATCAAAAGCACTTTTATGAGTGCCAACACAATTTATGCGATTAGAAGAGGGTGAGAAGGAGCAAAAGGATCGAGAGACGAGAGAAGAGAGAGTTGGTGTTATTAGCTACCATACGGCCCACAGATGAAATCCTTGTGCGTCACGGAGATCTCACAGGTGGTCTTTTCAGAAAGTTTTCTTTATAGTCTTTTCAAAGCGAGGGGCAGTTGGCCAAGAGGTGCAAGGCGCGGGGGAAGTGGCCAAGAGGTGGGTGAAATAAGGCCCATGTTTTGTCAGGTGCTACGGTACAAACCATCCTTGGCAGCAAGGACGACGCAGTCTATTGTGGTCTACACCTTATTTTTCTATAGTTTGGCACCTGCACTTGCAGACATCCCACCTCGATCTGGCCCAGACTTCTTCCATGCAAAAGTCCCTTTTTCCCCTTTTGGGGTCCCTGGCGTGTCAGTCCTGTCCTCGTTGGTGTATCTGGGCAGTATGAGGGACTTGCGTCCATCTCATTCCACCAACCCCGTGGCTCACAATCGTCCGTTCAAGAGCACTCAGATTGATTCCGTGTAAGTTGTTGTTGCGAAGCCTTCAGGACTAGACGTCTTAATGCTGGTACCATAACCGGGAAAGAGGAAGGATAAGGCGAAAAAAAATAGGAAAGGAAAAAAAAAAATACAAAAGGGAATAGTAATTCAATCAAAAATATCCCATAAAATTTTGATTAAATCCTGTGGAAGCAACAATTGCTTACCAAACATAAGATTAACATTAGTATGATTGGTCACAAAAAAAGCAATAAAATCATTTCTAATTTCTTATTATATCTTAGTTTGTCTTATTGTCAATAGCATTAGGGCAATTCCACGGGAAAATGGTAAGGACATCAAGTCCAAATATGCACTATTCATTATAAATGTTAATCATGGTGTTTAATCCATCTCATCATTCTCAATTCGTTGACTGTACAAAATTGCTGACAATACGAAACTAATGTCAAACTAAATCAAGAGACAGTGATGGCGATGACACAATTTATTCAGGACACTTTAGCAGTACGGTGCACCACCAAAAAAGGGTATCCCACCAATTGGTGCTCGACATCTTTTCTTACCCTTTCTAGAACATGATGTACTTTCCTTTACATTGTGATGAACATAACCAAGTTCTGTCCTATTTTCTTGATCTTTCCAAAATTCGATAATCCTGATTGAAGCAACAATTGCTTTACCAAGGTTAAGGTTCATCCCAATGGGATAGGTTGCTAATTGGTTGTAATACAGCGAGTAATTGCAATTTGCAAAAGGTGATAAGAAAATTAACTGGGGCTAAATAATAAAATCGCTACCTTTGATTTATAGTTAAATTACAAAACAACTAAGCATTTTGAATGATTTTAGTGTTCTACTACTTAAATTTTCTATGATTATTCTTTCACAAGCAGTTCTTATACATACACAACCATTGCCATATTTATACAACCAGCACATGTTTTAGGATTTCTACTTCAGGATGAATTTCAAGATGACAGATATTTTATGTTCAGTATCTATACAAATGTCTTGAGCCTCCCAGTTGGCATTAACTTTCACAGATGAACCTTTGTGTTCTCGACAATACAAGTTTCCAAATTACAGTTTGCCATATCTGTATCAATTTGACGGGCCATTGTTATAATTATGCGTCAAAAGGAGTAGAGAACAGTTCCACCATGATTTACCCTAATTGCAATAGATAGGGAATATTGAATCACTGAAGCATAGCACAAATTGCTGTGGCTGTGTTTTGTAATAGGGTTATAGTTGAAATTTACTAAGTTCCACCACGATTGGTCTCTTTTTAAATTTAGTGGCACTATCCCAATTGGTTTCCGAATTTCAGTAGGAAAAGTTGCCTTCTTTTGTCCTTCCCTTATAATTGAGGCAGCAACTGACTGCATACCACAATTGGCTGAATGCAGAAGAGTAACAGAGAAGTTGGTTTTGTGTGCACTGAAGCATCATTTATCATTGTGGTCATTCACACTTACCTTTTCCCAGTTTTGGCATTATTGTTTGAATAATTAACCACTGGTGAGGTTCCTAAGACGTGGATAGGGACACCTGCAGATGAACTGTCTGTATTTAAGGTCGAACTCTCTAGTAGTGGCTGCCAATTTATTCAAATTCGGGTTACTCCTGAATCGATCAAATTCTATTCAGATGCCCAATCCGTTAACCCACATCACTGGTTATGATCTCTCTGTGTTCATTCTATAACAGAAAAGTGGTTCCTTTATGTAAACCAGGTGTGCACCTGTATGTGGGCTTGACCCTTATACAACTCCTTGCTCCTTGGACGGGAGGAAAAAGATAAGGATGTGTCGACAAGCCAGCGGGAGTGTGAGATAACGTGAGTTATATATTTTAGCAAAGACTAAAGAATATTACAGCAAAGACTTGCAGCAGGCGGCAAAAGCTTACAGCAATAGAAAGAAATCAAGTCAATCTACTTCCACAATTAAAGCCAGTCGGTTAATTGTTCGGGCAGGTTCCGGGATAGCAGTCAATTCAGACACGATATGAGATTGTTCCGGAAGCGCAACTTGAAAACCAGAATGCCCCCCCTTTTCCAGCATCTCAATCATCTCCTCGGTTATATATCTGAGCTGACGTACAATATGGTATTGGAATATCCCTTGTTCGTTGTGCGGTCAGCTGGCCTAAGTAACCTGGTCCCTCCAGATCTGTAACACATCCTCATCCCTCAGGGGAAGGACATGTCAATGGGATCAGCGGCTGCGCCTGGCCAGTAGCAAAAACACTGCTTGTATCGAGCTCCCGTCCAGCACTCGATAGCAACAAGCACAGGCACTGGGAAGCGGCTGAGCTTTACCCTCCTTCAGCCGCAATACAAATCTCACCCTTATTCCACTACATTTACTCATACTCGATTTCTACAGAAGCTCTAGTCATGGATCTGCTTTCCTCATTCTTCATTTTCGTAATTTCTCATAGGCTAGTATATTCCTTCATTGTCCACACCATGCGCTCCATACTACACTCCTGAAAACGTTAATCCAACAGTGTCTCCACCTCGCAGCGGAGAAATGCTAGGGATCTAGGCTATGCGAGAATCTGCTGATGGTGTGCACCACACTGTCCCGGCATTCGAATTATTCTGTCTTACTTCTTGCCAAAAATTCCACTCTGGGCTCATCATCAAATTATTCTTACGACTTATCTTTCAAAATCCCATTTCTTCTGTCACCGCCTGCTCCTTTACCTCCTGCAATCATACAACTCACGTTCGAAATAGCATATAATTTACTCCATGAATTAAAATCTCCTTGAGGTTATACACCGGTGACTACCCCATCCCTTTGCATAACCCACCAGTACACACAGGTCCTTGGCAATAAACGACCAATCCCGACACGAATGGGATGCTTTTCACAGTGGGGGAAGCATTCCACACTTGCTCTTCCGCACTTCCCTGTGTTAACGCTAACAGGCCTTGCTTCTCCTAATGCCACCAGTCGTCTAAGGCTTAGTTTCGGTGCAAAGGACTCAGTCGTACGAGATAAGCAGATCCCCTCTGATTTAACAGCACAAGTGTGCTTCGGCCTAAGATTGACTATCACCAATGTTTCCCTGTGCCATTACCCTAGTGCCCTTAACCGTTTATGCAGCCATTATATCTATCGATTTCCGCAGAGGCACTAGTGAGATGATAGCGAGATGAATATTACCACTTTGATGCCATGTCCTATGCCACAGAGAGTTTTACAGATTATTTTCGAATGAGTCCCGTTGTCCCCAACTACAATTCTTCTGGGTATATGTGTCGCAAATAATGCTTTCAAAGAGCCCTGATGTTATATTCCGGCAGTTAGTCATGTTACAACATGAGGTTATGTCTCCACACCAGCCGGTTGTTGCCTCTACCATGGTATGAAGGATATAAACACTGCCTTGGAACTGTTCGTGCAAAGAGCCAATGAAATCAACTTTGCCAGTCTCAGCCATACCTGGCAAACCCAGCCACCGCGCCTCTATCCGTAAGGGCTTACACATCGCGATGGCTCGCATAAGATTGGCTAGCACATAATGTTCAGCAATTCCAATGAATCTAACCGAGCTGATAGCCTACCAAAGAATAACGTCATGCCACCTCGTATCACAGAGTCCATCTGTAAGTTGCTCTCGTTCCAAGATGCCCATGATGTTCATGGGCCATCGGTCCGACAGCTCACCCGTTCACATATACACCGAGCAGGTCCAACCTGATGCTACCTCAATTTTGGCGGCATTGACTCAACCCAGTCACTGTTAGATGTCCTACAGGTGGCGGCTTCTGGGGTACATGTGCCATCAAACATGCGTGCCTGTACAAGTTTAATCTTCGATCATACCTGGTGACAGCGAAATATCCTGCCACCAAGGGCAGTGCCGACTGGGTTTACCGCCTAATGCGGTCAGCAATTGTTCTTCTTTCCATCTCGCTGGCAGCAAACCCACAGAGCAATTACACTCAATCAGGAAAGTCGGATTGTCAGAGATAAAAGAATGGTGCCACCTTTCTTTCTCAACAACCACTAGGCAGCTAGACTTGACTGGCTTTTCACCTCGTGATATTCGCTTGAACTCGACACTTTCCCCTCAGCATGCGCTCAATACTGACGTGGTGGACTCATTCTCCTCTT
>VKON01002031.1:0-24228 GCA_009741485.1 Malurus cyaneus samueli
CCACAACTATCATACACACTACCATGCACGACACCAGTTTGGAAGAGCCCTGGTGACCTCACATCCCAGTGGATGCCATGTTAGGAAAGATCACCTGACCCTTTTCTCTGCCCCTGGGAACTGATGCGAGATGGAGTGGAGGAATCATGAGTGGTCCTCCTCCCTGTCATTATATCTGATTCCCACATTCTCAGGTCATTTGCCACGGGACACGGGAAGGGACTCTGTTCTACCTCATACTCCTGAGGGAAGAAGGCCACTTTCTTGGTCAGCCGCAGGAAACAGATAGTGGTCAGAGAGGAGAGCCTTTGGTCGCTCTCCACCAGTATTCGTGTAAATTGTTGTTTATTGTTATCCCTTCTGTTATCCAATGTGTGCTGTTCCTGCTTGGTCTCCTTATACTCGTTTATCTGTTCACACAGTAATTGTTAATTATCCCAGCTCGGATCTTTTCCTTTGTGCTTTCCATCAGAGGGGCATTGGAGCGAGCGGCAAGCGCTCGTTTTAGGCGGGAGCACAAAATTGGGGATAAACCAATTCCTCCAAAACCCCAGCCATGGAAACCGAGATCCCAGCTAGGTCCCAGCCCTGTTGCCACTGGCACACACCCTTGGGAAGCGGTCCCTCGGCTGGGCTTGTGCGGAACCTCGTTCACTCTCGGTCCCAGCGGCAGTGCTGAGGCACTGGCCTGGAGCTTGAGTTGGGGGACGGGCCTGGTTGGATCTCAGAATGTTCTTTTCACCCAGAGGATGCCTGATCGACTGAACAGGCTCCCCGGGAAAGGGGTCAGCTCCAAGGCTGCCAAGAACTTCGCAGGAGTGGTGTTGACACCGCTGCCAGAGTCCCAAGAGCGGGATGTTGGGGTGTCCGCTGTGCAGGACCAGGGCGCGCGGCACTCCATGATCTCTGTGGGTTCCCTCCCTCCTCAGCTCAGTCACTGAGTTCTGCTGATCTGTGGATGTCACCATACACTCTCAGGGGTGTCTGTCTATGGGCATGCAGTGAGGAGCCTCAGGCAAAGCTGCACTTAGAGAGCCCGGTTGGTCCATGAGGTGCAGAAAGGACCCCCAACCCCTCCCAGGACCCCCAGGATTTTCTAAACACCTGCTGTGAGAGGAGCCTGGGAGCAACCTGTGATCCAATCCAGCCCGAGCCAATCCCAACCCTGGTCAAGGTTGATGTGTAAAGATTGTGGTGTAACTGAACCTTTCCAGCAAATAATGTCAGAGTTGTTTTGAGCCCTTCCAGGCATGCCAGCCTCCTGCTCAGCAGGATATCGTGCTTTCCTGGGCCATGAGCCAGGGCAGATCCTGCTGGAGGAAGCCCAGGCCAGCCCCAAGCCATGAAGCGGCTCGGGCACAAAGTGCAGAAGGCGACGTGGTGGGATCTTGTGCCAGGGAGAGCCTGAGGCATCCAACAGGCACTCTGGCAGCAGCAGCTCCATGGCAGCCCATGGCACAGGCTCCCTTCCACAGCCATCCCTGAGTGGCCACACACTGCAGAGCTGTCTGCTTCAGGGGCTGATATTTCTGAGATGGGCTCTGAGAAAGCCACTTTGCTGGTACACAGGAGCCTGATGAGGGAAGGAATTGGCCCCAGGAAATTGGGCGACAGAGTTCAACTGACAAAACATGCTCATACCCAAGCAGAGACCAAAGGCAGGTGCAGAGGAAAGGGGAGAGCCCAGGGGAAGAGGGCTTGCATGGATGGCTCTGAGGTCACTGGTCCACTGCACGCAGCCTGTGCTGCCCTCCACAGCCAGTTCTGTGGCCAGGAAGATTGTGAGTCGTCAACCCAGCCACATCGAGAGAACCCACCAGAGCAGACGAATTGCCCACCATCACTTGGGCGGAGGGCAGGGAAGACTTTCAACTATTTTAGGTTGCGCAATGCTCACGTTCCTTGGACAATTCCGGGATTGGTTGACACAGTCCACTTCTGTGGAAAAAACCTAGTTGCAGTTTGGTGCCGACACGTCATTGCATAAATATTTCCACCTTGAATCAAATTTCTAAATCCACCCTCGTTCAGTTTCAAACACAGTCTTGTGATCTGTCATGGTAGAAGCTTTCCGGAAAAAACACAGTCTACGGAACCATCGATTTCATTGGAACTTTTGAGTCATACGTATGTTTACTTTTTCAAAGATTCTTGGATGAGGAACACACAAATATCGACCAGATGGGAATTTGGAGGCTTTCATCAAGATAAGGTGAACAGGTAGAACGGCTGAAGGAGCCCCTGGCTCACGTGGTGCCAGAGACTGAGGGCAAGAACAGGAATAGCGGTCAGGAGGAAGCTTTAAGGGCTGATTAATCGCAGCATGGTCGGAACCTTATTTGTTTCCATTTTAATGAAACAGATTTCAAGAGATCAAATAATGGCACCCAAGGGCGCTGCAGAGCTCAGCAGTGGACAACAGGACGAAAGGAATTTCCCCTGCCAGGGCAGGGTGGGTGCCCACACGTCCACCGCAAGTTAAGGAGTGACCTTGGCTCCATGCCAAGGCCTAGTGTGGCCCAGGTCAGAAGCATGGCACCAAGGCGGGAACGGGCAGACCTAGCTCACGTAGCAGGAAGGAGGGCAGCGAGGTGGGGCCGCCAGGCGGGGGCGTGACGACAGCCTGCAGGGATCAGAAGGACAAGGGCCAGGAGACCAGGCCGTCGGGACAGTCTAGGGCTGGAGGGGGTTCACAGGGATTGGGCAGTGTCATCTGATAGGAGGGCCCATGAAACGGATGGAGCACCTCCCTGCATGCACTTTGAGCACTATTGATATGGCCCGCGCCCCTGGCACTGGTGAGCCAGGAGGGGAGCACAGTGACCTTTGCAGCCCTGGGGTCCGCTCATAGGTGCCTTCCGTGCTGTTCCCTCCAGGTACAGCCTGGTCAGGGGCCCGGCAAGTCCGGGCTGTCTCTGACGCAGCCGCCTTAGCATTGCCTCATGACGATTCTACCCCACATGGATCCCAGCAACCGTTGAGCAACACGGGAATCGAGCCCATGACTGGCAACCAATGCAGGGAGAACCGAGGACAGGGCGCATGTGCGGTTGCACCTGCAGGGCTGGCGACACGCTAGGGGCTCGCAGGCGCTTGTGACCGCCATTGGGACTCGCGACTCACTCGAAACACATCCACGCCTGTCTGACCTTAGCACATCGACAGATAGACCAATAACTATTCCTTCCCTGTTTGTCCATCAGCTGTCTCTATTTCCCACTGCGCCCCCAGTCTAACATGCTTACAGTTCTCGGAATCCTGGGACACCTTTATACCTCAGTCCTGTCCCTGTGGTGGGACATCCATTAAACCTACAAGGATACCGGCATATCACGCAGAGTCGTTGTTATATACACCTAGCATTGTTACTTGGAAGAGAAGATTGGACACCTATGGAATATAGCAAGACCTGGAGGGACTTCGAGCTCTGAGTCGAACATAGTGTGAAGAGGACCCATAACAGGCCCAGCAAGGGGTCTATGCAGCCCTTGGTGACGCTGCTGCGTGCAACGAGACTGAGCCGGGCTCCTGGCAACAGGGAGGCACGCTCCTCGGCCAGGGGGCACAGCGCGCAGAGAGACCAGCTCTGCGCCAGGAGCAGCTCCTGTGCACAGGCCCAGCAGGGCTTGGGGCCTGCCAGGGCATCTCAGGAACTGGGCAGGGCACAGCCAGATGCTCACAGGGCTCAGCGAACTGGCAGAGGTGCTGGCCATGGCCCAGAGGGGGCTCGTGCCAGAGCGGCAACCTCTTGGGGCTGTGTCACACGAGCCAGCGAGCAGCTGTGATGGCAGAAAGGGGCTGTGTGACATCATCACTGAGTGCAGTGTGTGAGGTCACAGATTGGGCTATGACATCACAGAGGGGGTTGTGTGAGGTCATTGAGCATCTATGGCATCATGGAGGCATAGGTCATAGAGCAGGCTGTGACATCACAGGATGGACTATGACATTATAGGGTCACTGTTTGACATCACAGTGCAGGCCATGTGATCACTGAATGGGTTGTGACATCACAAAATAGCTGTGACATCATTGGCTGGTTGGGTGCTATCATAGAACAGGGTATGACATCACAGGACCTGTGACATCACACAGTGTTTTGTGACATTAGAGGGTGGCTCTGTGAGATCACAGAGCAGGTTTTGACATCCAAGCTTTGCTTTGTGACATCACAGAGGGAGCTGTGACAGCACAGATTCTGTACTGGTCAGTGCCAGAACAGTGGTGTCTCCATCCCCCAGGGTTTTCCCAGTTCCCCCCAGCACATTCCCAGTCTCTCCCAGTGTGGTCCCAGTCACCACCCATATGGTCTCACACACTCCCAGTATATCCCAGTTGCCCTGAACATTCTGGGAGTCATTCCCAGCACTCCCAGTTACCTCAGCAGGGTTCAGTTGCCCCCAGGATTATCCCAGTCATTCCCAGTACATCCCAGTTGTCACCAGCATGCACCCAGCATTCCCAGCTATTCACAGTTGCTTCCAGCATTAACCCAGTTCCTCCCAGTTACTCCCAGTGTGTCCCCAGCTGGCTCCCAGCATGGGCCTAGCGGCTCCCAGTTAATCCCCAATAAATTTCCATTCACACCTACTCTAATCCCAGTCACTCCCACTATGAACCCAGTATGATTCCAGTCACTCCCAGTATGATCCCAGCATGGGATTCAGTTGCTCTGGATATGGTTCCAGTTACTCACACTATGATCCCTGTGACTCCCTGTCTATCCTGGTACATCCCAGTTACCCCCAGCATGATCCCAGTCACTCCCACTTCCTCCCAGTTACTTTCAGCATGATTCCAGTTGCCCACAGCCACTCCCAGTCACTCTCAGTGTGGTCCCAGTTGCCACTCTCAGTGTGGTCTCCCAGTTGCTCCCAGTCAATTCCCCAGCATCCCAGTCACACTCAGTGTGGTCCTAGTTACCTCCAGTACAAATGCACCAGTCCCCCCAGCATGGTCCCAGTTGTCCCAGTGTTGTACCCTCCAGTATCATTACAGACACTCCCAGTATATCCCAGTTGCCCCAGCACAGCTCATTCCAGTACACCCCAGTGGCCCAGCATAGTTCCAGTTGTCCCGGATGATCTCATTCTTTCCCAGTATATCCCAGTTGCCTCCAGCACACACCCATCATTCCCAGTCACTCCCATAGCCCTCAGTGTGGTTCCAGTCACTCCCAGTAGCCCTCAGTGTTGCATGCTCCCAGTAGCCCTCTCAATGTGGTCCCCAGTCGCTCCCAGTTCCTCTCATGTGGTCCCAGTAACTCCCAGTTGCTCTCCGTGTGTTCCCAGTCTCTCCCAGTTGTCCTCAGTTTGCCTCCAGCACATCTCCCAGTGCTCCCATTGTGGTCCCAGTCCTCCCAGTTCTCAGTGTGGTCCCAGTTTCTCCCAGTGTGGTCCCAGTCTCTCCCAGTAGCTCCCAGTGTGGTCCCAGTTGCTCTCAGTATGGTCCCAGTCTCTCAGTGAGGTCCCAGTCTCTCCCAGTCACTCCCAGCACTCCCAGTGTTTCCTTCCCCTGGCCAGGTGCTGCTCCCAGCCCTGATCCTGGGGATGGCAATGTCCCGCTCCCTTCCCTGGCCCCACGAGCCCTGTGCCCACCCTGTCCCAGGAGCTGCTTCCCATCGGCCTCTTCCTCCTGCGGCCCCGAGCCCAGCTCGGTGCTGAGCAAAGGGCGCTGCCTCGGGCTCATCCCCCGCCGGGGGGGCTGCACCCCCTCTGCCCCCTCCCCAAATTCCCTCTGGGGGGAGCAGGAGCCAGCTCAGGTGGGGAGGGAAAAGGGGGTGACACTGGGATGGGAGAGGGGGTCACACAGCTCTGGGGGGACACACACGGCCCCTGGGGACCCCCTCACCTTCTCCTGCAGGCCAGGAGGACAAACCCAACATGGAGCCCCCAAACCCCCGGCAGCATCTTGGGGTGGGGTCTGGTGTCAACTTTGGGGGTCTGTAGGGGTCACACCACCCTAAAACCCCTCCCAGCCCCACAGCCACTTGGACCCTCAACCACCCCAAAGCTCTGGCCAGGATCCCCCAACACTCCCTGCAATATAAATGACCCCAAGAGCCACCAAAACCCCTTCCCATGGCTCCCAAAACCCACCCAACTTCTCTCCAAGCCACACAGCCCTGCCAGGACCCCCAAATTCCCTCTCACTCCCCCAAAAGCCCCCCAAACACTTCCTGACCACAATGCCCCAAGAGCACAAAAGCTCCTCTCAGTGTCCCCAGGATCCCAAACCCCCTCCCAGCCCTCCATGGCACCGACCAGGAGAGGTTTGTGGACAGGAACAGCCCCAGCTGGGAGCAGCTTGGGCATTAGCAGCGATTTGGGCACTTTGGGGGCACAGCCCGGATGGGAAGACCCAGGCCAGGGACTGGGACAGATAACCGGAATTCCTGGAGAACAGACACGTTCAGGTGGACACGTTCTGCCAGCACAACTATGAGATCGTGGGCCTGGACCCTGGCCTGGGCAGTCCCAGAACACCCAAATATTCCCCTGAAGCCCAAATTCACCCCCAAATCCTGCTTAAATGGTATGGCTTTAGATCTCTTTATTTAATTTCCTGATGCCACCAGACTAATGCTTGATGCCACCAGAAGAAACAGCTGAACAGAGCAGGGGACATATTTTGCATTGAAGAAATCAGCTCTTTCTAATGATTTTCCACTGTCAATGAGTCTGGATGGGTGTTCCTGCCCCTGTGCTCATGCAGGTGTTTACAGGGATCCAGGAGGATGTGGAGACCACCAGCCAGGTGTCGTCCCAATGGGGGTCACCAGGAATGTGGGTCACGGTTTCTGCCAACGTGGGTCTCTGATGGGGATGAAGTTGGAGCAGCAGAAAAGCTCTTCCCACCAGGGCAATCACAGGGCTTCCCTTACTGGTGGGAGCATTGGTGTTGGGTCAAGTTAGAGCTCCGGCTGAAGCACTTCCTACACTCAGGACACTCGAAGGGCCTCTCCCCAGTGTGGATGTGCTGGTGGATGATGAGGTGGGAGTTGTTTGAAGCCCTTCCCGCAGTCAGGGCAGCGAAGGGCCTCTCATCTCTGTGTGAATCCGCTGGTGCAGGAGGAGACTGGAGCTACTCTTAAACCACTTCCCACACTCAGGACACTCATAGGGCTCTCCCCATGTGGGAACTCGGGCTTGTGAAGTCATATATGTACTTTCCCACATTCCCCACATTCGTAGGGCTCTCCCCAGTGTGGATCATCGGTGTACAGATCAGATGATGCAGGAAGCCCTTCCCACATTCCCACACTAGGGCTTCCCCTGTGTGGATCAGCGTGAGAGCAGGAGGTGCTCGTGTGAAGCTCTTCCACACTCCAAGCACTTGTAGGGCTTCTCTGCAGCGTGAACTGCTCATGGACCTCCAGCTCCAAGCCCTGGCTGAAGCTCTGAGTGCCTCCTGGGCACAGGGTGGGTCTTTTCCCCTCAGAGCACCCTGGCCTGGGTTTGGGGCCCCTTTTTTGTGCGATCTCTGTGGCGTTTCCTCCCCATTGGATTCCTGTGCTGTGGAGCTGCTCAGAATGGCCCCTTCCAGGAGGTTCTGCTGGGGGGATTTGTCTTCCTTGGTCTCCATCCTTGGCTCTTTGTCTGGGGGAGGAAGGACAAAGAGAGGATGGGATTTGCCTCTGTGCCAGAGGGAAGGGGAAGGAGATCCCCCCTGTCTGTCCCCAGCAGGACGGTGTTGGCAGCCGCGTTGTCCTGCAGCCAGGGGAGATGCTGGGCTGGGAAATGGAGGACAGGAGAGGGGAAAAAGGAGCGGTGACTTCCTCCTCACCTGCCTGGGGGTCCTGGGATGTCTTCCCCTTCTTTGCAGCCTCCTGGTCCATCCAGCCAATGTTTGGGAATAGGAAATCCTGCTTTGGGGGAAAACAAGGGATGAGTGCATTGGGTTGTGCATTAGTCCTGCCCAAGTCACCTGGTGCCAGGTACACACAAAAACCTCCAAAACACCAAGATTCAGCCCAAAAAAACTTTCCCAAGGGTATCCTCTCTCCAGTCTCCCCACCCTGGGCCACTCTACCTGTTTCCGAACCTCCCTAGACTGTTGGGGGTCCTTGGAATCTCCGAAGTTCTTCCTCTCTGGTCTCTCCACTTTGGTGTCCTGTGGGTCCCACTTGGGGATGTCAGGGTTTTGGAGTACTCATTGGTCACTTCTCCACTCAGTGCTGCGGGCTGTCGGGGTCTAAGGTGTCCCCCCTTTTCCCCTCTGTAGGATGTTGAGGGTCCAGTAAATCCTGGCCGTCCACTCTTTCTGGCTTTCCCACTTTGAGGTCCTTGGTGTCACAGAAGTCACTCTAGACCCCCTCGAGACTCCCCCTCCTCCAGACTGCCAGGGGTCTCCTGGTTATTGGTTATTGCTGCTCTCCACATTCCTCACTCCAGGGGTCCTGAGTTTCCCCCACCTCTGGCTTTCCCAGGGGGTCCCGTAGCCCCTCGGTTCTGGGCTGGAGGCAGTGGTGCCTGAAATGGGGACCCCATGCCCCACTGCAGGAGTGACCTGCATCCGCCCACCTACCATGGGGGCTGTGCTGGCAGAGGCTACCAGGACTAGCATAGAAACATCTCCTGGGAACACCCCAACATCCCCCAGAGATGTTTTTGTCTCTGCTTTGGAGCCCTGCAAGATCCAAACAGCTCCCAAAAAACACTGTGCTGGTTTGAAAATAAACCAGCAGGAGAAATGGACCTAACTCAACTACCCTAAGAGAGATTACAGGTCGAGGTCATAATTCACTAGCGATAGTAATAAATACAACAATAAAGAGAAAACTGGGTTTAATTCACAAAGGTTGAGTTCTACCTGTCTCCCTGTTGGTCAGAGCAATGGTCGAGATCCTGCCAAGTGCCAGTCCTTCACAGTCCCGTTGAAGTTGTGCTCCTGTGGAAGTTCTGCTCCTCCTCTGCATCCGTTGAGTGGAGGTGCTGACCCAAGTCCCCAAGCCCAAAGGCTTTATATGCTCAGGTTCAGCAGGGAATGCTCAGTACCTCCCCCAGGGTGGGAAGTTTCACAATGGAATGATCTCACCTTGTGACTCATGGGACATTTGAGGGGTCCTTGATGGTGTCAGTTGTGCATCTCTCCATTGTGCTGGTGCCATTGAGTCCATGATGGCCCATTAGCAGAGGTGACCCCTCAGGCTGGGTGGGACTGTGCTGGTGCTCCCCCGAGGGAGTTATCACAGCTGAGTGTGGGGTGTGAAGAAAAGGAAACACTGCCCTGCCTGGAAGGCTTTGCCTCCCCTTCCTTATCTCATTTAACACCCAGCTCATAGCCTGAAGGGGTGCACTGGGCAGCTCCTGCAACTGACCCATCATTAGCAGCCCATCAGAAATGCCCTAAGGGGAGCCCAATGCCCAGTTTGGTTACACCCACAGAGTGCTGAACTGGAACACTGCTCTTGTAACCAGGGCAGGCTGGCACTGAATTGTCATTTTGAGGTGTTTCTCCACTGGGCTTTCAGCCCCACAAGAGCTTTGTCTGCATTTTCCTTTCTGGAATCTGGAATTCTGGAGCCCTGAAATGTGTGCCATGGATCCCAGATTGCAATTCCCGAGGCCTGCAGGGTGCTGGTTCTGCTGTGCAGGAGCAGGTGAGAAGGTACAGCAGCTCTGTGGGCTCTCAGAGCAGGCAGCAAAGGCCATTTGCTGGACATTTCCCAGCACATTCCCAGCTGAAAGCAGAGGGATGAAGGAAAGGGAAGTGAGTCCCTGACAGAATCACCAAATGATTGGGGTGGGAAGGGACCCTGCTTATAGGTTACTTGGCTGAAAGCCCAGTGGAGCAAGATCTTAGAATGATATTTCAGTGCCAGCCTACCCTGGTTACAGGGGCAGGGATGCCAGTTCGCACTCTGTGTTGTAACCAAACTGGGCATTGGGATCCCATAAAGTCATTTGGATGGGCTGCTAATGATGGGTCATTTGCAGGAGCTGCCCAGTGCACCCCGAGCCCTCAGGCTAAGGGCTGGGTGTTAAATGAGATAAGGAAGGGGAGGCAAAGCCTTCCAGGCAGGGCAGTGTTTCCTTTTCTTCACACCCCACACTCATCTGTGATAACTCCCTCTGGGGGAGCACCAGCACAGTCCCACCCAGCCTGAGGGGGTCACCTCTGCTAATGGGCCATCATGGACTCAATGGCACCAGCACAATGGGGAGATGCAAGGACTGACACCATCAAGGACCCCCAAAATGTCCCATGAGTCACAGGGTGACATCATTCCATTGTGAAACTCCCCGCCCTGGGGGTGTACTGAGCATTCCCTCCTGAACCTGAGCATATAAAGCCTTTGGGCTTTGGGACTTCTGGTACGACTCAACAGATCCAGAGGAGGAGCAGAACTTCAACAGGACTGTGACCACCATTTCGCACCAGACTGACCATCACTTTGACAAGGCTGTGACCACCACTCCGACCATCAGGTTTTGTTTTCTTTCCTTTTGCTTTTCATGCAGAGGGACCACATGGTGCACAGCACAGGAACTAATGAACACTCTTCTGTTCCTGTCCCAGGGTGCCTGGCTACACTCTGCCTTTGTGGGTTAATCAGTGTTATTGTATTTCTTGTAATGTCTTTTGTGAACTGTACCTCCCTCCTTAATCTCTCACAGGGAAGTTAAGTGGGGTTCATTTCTCTGCCAGTGTAAGCCAGCACAGTGTTTTAGAGGTTTTACAGTCATGATACACCTGGTAACTTCTAGAGATGGACTTGGGCAAGAGTAACCCCCAACCCAGCATGCTAACACCTTGTTTTTCCCTCTAAACCAGTATTTCCCATTCCCAGACATTGGCTGGATGGAGGAGAGGGCTGCGAAGAAGAGGAAGACGTTCCCAGGACACCCAGGAAGGTGAGGAGGAAGTCATCGCTCCTTTTGCCCATCTCCTCCATCACTCCTGGCTGCAGGACAACCCCGCTGCTGACACCGTCCTGCCGGTGATGGACTGGGGAGGATCTCCTTCCCCTTCCCTCTGGCACAGAGGCAAATCCCATCCTCTCCTTGTCCTTCCTTCCCCCAGGCAATGAGCTGAGGATGGAGACCAAGGAGGACAAATCCACCAGGCAGAACCTCGTGGAAGAGGCTGTTTTGAGCAGTTCCACAGCACAGGAATCCAGTGGGAAGGAAAAGTCATGGAGATCTTGTGTAAAGAGGGGCTGCAAACACCGGCCAGGGTGCTCTGAGGGGGAAAGACCCACCCAGTGCCAGGAAGGCACCCAGAGCTTCAACCGGGGCTTGGAGCTGGGGGTTCATGAGCAGCTTCACTCTGGGGAGAAGCCCTACAAGTGCTTGGAGTGTGGGAAGAGCTTCAGCACGAGCACCCACCTGATCCGTCACCGGCTGATCCACACTGGGGAATGGCCCTACGAGTGTGGGGAATGTGGGAAGGGCTTCAGGTGTAGCTCTGAACTGATCCGCCACCAGCGCATCCACACTGGGGAGAGGCCCTACGAGTGTCCCCAGTGTGGGAAGAGCTTCTACTGTAGCTCTCACTTGATCCAAGACCAATGGAGGCAACACTAAGGGAATCCCTGTGAGTGCCTTGAGTGCAGGAAATGCTTCTCATCCCCTGCTCCAGCTTCATCCTCCATCGCAGTACCCAGTTTGGGAAGAGCCCTGGTGACCCACATTCCCAGTGATCCATGTTGGGAAAACACCTGTCCCTTTCTCTGCCCCTGGGACTGATGTGAGGTGGGATGGAAGAACATGAGGGTCTGCCATGCCCTGTCCACTTCATATCTGTAACACATCGCAACCTCATATCCACAGGGACAGGCAAGGGAACTCTTCTTCTCTCTCCTGAGGGAGAAGGATGTCCTTTTCTGGGCAGGACAATACAACATGATCCACGGCACGCGAGCCCCTATTCGGTGCTGTCGCAGTTTTCCCTGTAAAATTGGAGTTATGTTGTTGTAGCTATCCCTTCTTTTAGTCCAATGTTGTTGCTGCTACGCTCTTTGGTTTCTTATCTCATTGCTGGTTCCCGATAAAATATGTTATCTTATACCAGCTTGGGACTCTTTTGCCATATTTAGGTTGCAAAAATGACGACAGCCTGCAGGGACAGAGGGACAGGGCAGGGACAGCGTGGGACAGCCTGGGCTGGAGGGGCACAGGGATGGGCAGCAGCTGAAAGGCCCTGACAGAGCCAACTCCTGCAGCACTTTGGCCACTATGGCTGCTGGCCCTGGCCTGGGGCCAGGAGGGGACAAGTGACCCTTGCAGCCCTGGGGCCTCATTGCCTCCTTGTCCCTGCTCAGCAGCCTGGCAGGGGCCATGCCACAGGGTTCTGTGGTTCTGCCATTCCTGGGGTTCCCCGGATTCCCTCAGAGCCGGGAGCGCCATTCCCGCCTCCATCCCACTCTGCCTCCATGGATTCCCAGCCGCTGCAAGAGGGATCCAGCCCCAGCTCCGAGCCCATCCCGAGCCTTGGAAAAGCTCCGTCAGCTCCCCAACTTTCACAGCAGTAGGAGAATTTCCCTCCTTCCCACGGGAAGCTTTGGAGCTGCTGCGGATCCCGGCGGCAATCGGGAGCTGCGGAATCCTCGGGAGGGATCCAGGATCAGCCCCCGGAAAAGGGCGAGGATTCCTTTGGGATCTCTCCTTGGGACCCTCGATCCTACAAACCCTCGGTCCCACAGCCGGGTTCCAGCTGGGACGCGATGCCTGCTCCTGGTGGGAATTTCCCCCTGGGAATTCACCCCTTTGTCCCTGGATGAACCCGTGGGGAGGGAACCCCAAAAGAGCCGGGTTGGGGTCATGCGTGGGGAAAACGAGGCAGGGATGGATGCAGGGATTCCCCAAATTCCAGCCACTGAATCCTATCCCCTAAAATCCTGATCTCCCAAAATCCTGCCCCCTCAAATCCCACTCCCCAAATCCTGATTCCCCAAATCCAGATTTCCCTCAAATCTTTCTCCCCCAGTTCCTGCATCCAAATCCTGCCCGCCCGAAATCCCATCCCCCCAAATTCCTGATTTAATTCTGCTCCAAAAATCCTGTTCCCATAATCCTGTCCCCCCAAATCCCGTCCCACCAAATCCTGCACATCTAATCTGAGCCCCCAATTCCTGCTTCCAAATCCCACCCCCAAACCCTGCCCCTCAAATCCCACTCCCCAAATCCCTCCCTCCCAAATCCTTTTCCCCAAATCCTGCCCCATTCCCGCTCCCGTACCCCGGAAGCCGCCTTGGCGATGCGCTCGCCTTTGCCGCGCAGGCCGGAGACGGAGCGGAGCTGCAGCACCAGAGCCATGGGGGGGCTCGGGATGGCCATCGAGGTTGCCCGGACTGCTCCGGGGTGGTCCCGGGCGTGTCAGTGCAGAGCCCGGTGCGGTGCAGGCCGAGAGTCCGTGCGGACTCGTCCCGATGCTCCGGTGAGGTCCCGGTGCGGAGTCGGCCCGATGGTCCGGTGTGAGCCCGAGCGTGGTCCGGTGCTGTCAGTCCCCGGTGTGAGCAGCGCCCGGTGTGGGCTCGATGCGGATCCCGGGTCGGTGCCGATGCTCGTTTGGAGCCCGGTGCACAGCCCGGTGCGGTGTCCGGAGCCCTCGGTCCGGTGCCGGGTGGTGCGGGTGCCCGTGGAGCTCGGGGAGGTCCGGTGCAGTCCGGAGCTCCCTCGGTGCGTGCCGGTCCCGGTGCAGTCCCGGAGCTCTGCTCGGTGCGGTCTCGGTGCCGGTGCGGAGCTTCCCCCGCTCCCAGCCTGAACTGTTCAGCAGCGGGCCGCCCTCCCTCCCCTCCTCCTTCCCCTCCTCCCACCCTCCTCCCCCTTCTCCTCCCCTCCCTCCTCCTCTCCCTTCCCTTCCTTCCCTTCCCTTCCCTCCTTCCTTCCCTTCCCTTCCTCCTTCCCTTCCCTTCCCTTCCCTTCCCTTCCCTTCCCTTCCCCCCCTTCCCTTCCCTTCCTTCCTTCCTTCCCTTCCCTTCCCTCCTTCCCTTCCCTTCCCAGCTGCACGAGGTCGCCAATGGGGAAACTGAGGCACAGCTCCATGGGATCCGCAGGCCGGAACCTCGGGATCCCAAAAATCGCGGCGATGTCCCGGGAGCTGAGCCGGACCCAGCTCTGCGGGGAAGGGCGGATCCAGGTGAGCGTCAGCAGCGCTCCCAGGGGAGAGGAGGGAGAGGGAAACCTCCGGCAATCCTGGAATTGCCGGCCTTGGGAAAGCTCTCGGAGCCCAACTGCTCCCACAAGGCCAGCCGGATCCGTGTCCCCCCAAATCCACAGCGATTGCAAATCCCTGGGAACGGGACCCGGCTCCCTGCTGCTGGAAAAGCCTTTCCAGGCAGGAATTGTTCCCAATATCCACCCTGACTCCCCCGCACAGCTGGAGGCCCTTCCCATCCCATCCCATGGATCCCATCCCAGCCCTGAATCCCATCCCTCAATCCCATCCCACCCATTCCCTGGGAGCAGATCCCGATCCCAGCTGGCTCCAACCTCCTCCGGGTTCCACCAGGAGCAGCCTGTTCTATTCAGCCTGTTGAATATTCCTGGTTTTATATCCTATACTGCAATATCCGTGTACACTATGGAATAAATAAATATTACTTGTTAAATTCATTTATTTCATAAATTTTGTTATTTTTGAAATTTTAAATTTTTCTTCCTTTATTCTCCTTATTCTCGCTGCTCTGCTTCCTCTTTGCTTCTCCTATGGATTTTGAAATTCTTCTATGGATTTGAATTCTTATTCCTCTTATTCTTCCATATATTTTAAAACTCTTAATTCTCTTCTTCTCCTACAGATTTCTAAATTCTTCTTCTATGGATTTGAATTCTTATCCTTATTCTTCTTCTATGGATTTCTAAATTCTTCTTATTCCTATTCCTAGTCTTCTCTATGGATTTTAATTTTCTTCTTCTCTATGAAATTTTAAACTCTTATTCTTCTCCTAAGAAATTCTAAATTCTTCTTATTCTTACCCTACAATTCCTAAATTCTTCTTACTTTCCTATGGATTCCTAAATCTCTACTGTTATTCCTACTCTTCTTCTTCTATGGATTCCTACATTCCTATTCTATTCTACATCCCTATCCTTATGCTACTATGAAACTTTAAAAGTCTCATCAGGTTGGCCTCGGTTTTTTGGTCATCTCTGGTGTCGTCTTCATCAGTGTTGCCCTCATAGGCATTGTCTTCATCGGTAGAGGCTTCATCGGTAGTCCTTCTATCGTATCTCTTCATATCTTGTACAGTCTTGTCCGGTATCTTCATTGTCTCATGGTCCCCTCCTCCTCCCGTCCATCCGCTCTCGGCCCGGTTCCATGGCGGTCCCGGCCCGGTTCCCGCGGGCTCTCCGTTCCCAGCCCCGGTTCCCGCAGCCCCTCGGGGAGGGCGGCGCTGGAGCTGTCGCTGCGGTCGCGGTCCCGTCGCTGTCACTCGTGGGGCGGTGTCCCCAGGCAGCGGCAGCGGCACAGCCTGCGCAGCGCCCGCAGCGCCCGCCGCAAGCGCCGGGCGTTTCTTGGGGCTGGCCGGGCTCTGCGGGCCGGGCTCGGGCCCGGGGGGGCTCTGCGGGCCGGGCCCGGGCTCTCCGGCCCCCGCTCGGGAGCAGCCGCGTCTCCCTGGACGGCTCCGCCTCGCAGCGGGACGGCCAAGGCGCGGAGCGCCCCCGGCTGAGCGGCTCCGGGGGCCGGCACTCGGGCCAGGCCTCCCGAGGGGCGGGCACCGCCAGCGCTAATGCCGCTCCCGCCGTGCTCCCGTTGTTCTCCAGGCCAGCTCCAGGCAGCTCACCTCGTCCCACTCATCGTCTCGGGGCGAGGGCTTTGTCCGATGTTGCTCGCTGCCCAAGTCGCCGGGATCGCTGTCTCTCCCTCGGGTGTGGAGAGTGCCCGGCCTCCGGGACGCGCTCCGGCGAGGGTCGCTTCCTCCGGGAAAGGGTCGGCTAGCTGCTCTTCCCAGTCAGAAGCCTCTTCTGGCTCTGGCGTCTCCCTGGGACAGCTCCGGCTGCACGGATTCCTCCCAGTCGGAGAAGTCGCGGGAGCCGCTGGCTTCTGCATGGGACAGCGCTTCCTCCGTGCGCCCTTCCCAGTCAGACACTGGCCGGGACGGCGACAGCTCCTCGCCTTTTCCGCGGGATGCTGCTGGGGAGCGGACCACTCCCCTGGACAGCTCCGGGACTGTGTCACCTTCTCGCTGAGCCTCGTCCTCCCCTTCCTGCTGGGAAATCCCTTCCTCCATCACGGGGCTCAAGGGCTTGGCCCCGATCATGGAGGGGATCTCTTCCCATGGGGCCGGCTCTGGGGACCCGCAATCGGCCCTTGGGGACAGCTCCGGGTCGGTGTCATAGTCCCCCTGGGACAGCTCGCCGTCGCTGCACGAGTCCCAGGGCATGTCCAAGTCTGTGTCATCCTCGCTGCCCTGGTCAGTGCAGCCCGTCCTCAGCTGTGGCCCGCAGGGGTCCCAGGCTCCCGTCCAGCCAAACACGGGCTGGGGGCGCTCTGCGGGGAGGAGCCGGGGCTCTGCTCCAGGTCCTGCTGTCCCTCGGGCCGCCAGCTGGATTCCTGGATGCTCAGCAGGACACGCTCCACGTCCCCCCGGGTCAGGCGCCGGGCCAGCTCCAGGGCCTGGCTGTAGCCTGGGGGGCTCTGCAGGGCGAGTCCTGGGCTCGTGTCCCCGGAGATGGCAGCTCTTGGGCGGGCAAGGGAGGCTCCGGGGCCTTCTCCTCTTCATGGCAGTGCAAGGCTCTGGAGGCTCTTCTCTGGCAGCTCCGGCCACGAGCCTGGGGGAGCTGGAAGAGCCGGCCTGCTGAGGTTGGGGCTCCTCCTCTGTCGCTGGCCCGAGGGTTGGTCCCCAGGCTGGAGGTGACACCGTCCCATGGGGACAGCGCCGGGGCTCCACACTCCGGCCCTGGGAACGGCTCTTGCTCCATGCTGACAAACGTCCCCTGCCCGTCCCTGGACTGTGGCGGTGGCGTCTGTGCCGGGCACGGGGTTGGGGATCGAAGCTCTGGTGTCACTTGTCCTTCTGCTCTCAGCGCCAACGCTGACAGATCCCGGGAGCAGCTTCCTTCTCTGAAGTGGCCTCTCCCGGGACTGAGAGCCCCGGCCCCGTGGTGCCCCTAAGAACCCTCGGGGGTGCTCTGATGTCACAGAGGTCTCCGGGTACCGAACTGGCAGCATCACAAACGGCCCCAGCATCGAATGCCATGGAACAATGGGCCAGCCTTGGTGCCATGAGCCCGGCACGGGCCCAGAGCAGCCTCGGGTTTGGGGATTTGTGGCCCAGAGCAGTCCTGGGTTTGGGGATTTGTGCCCTGAGAAGCCCGGTTGGATTGGGCCTGGAGAAGCCCCACCTTTGGGATTTTGATCCGGCTGGCCCAGACCCCGGGACGGACTGCAGGCCTCTTCAGGGCTGGGATCCATGGATCCCATAATGAGGATGAGCGGGAGAAACTGGAGAAGGCCCCAAATTCTGAGCCGTGGCAGAGTCCAGGAGGGGTTAAACAACCAAAACAGTCATTCAGTTTTCCCCCAGTTTTTCCACAATTCTCCCATCCCACCAAAGCCCCGCTCTGGAACGCCTCGGAAACTCAGGACTGGCTGAGCCCCTGTGAGGGATCCCGACCCAGAGCCTGGGAGGGGAAGGGAGGAAGGAAAGGAAGGGAAGGGAAGGAAAGGAAGGAAGGGAGAGGGAAGGGAAGGAAGGGAAGGGAAGGGAAGGGAAGGGAAGGAAGGGAGGGGGGAGGGAAGGGAAGGAAGGGAAGGGAAGGGAAGGGAAGGGAAGGAAGGAAGGGAGGAGAAGGGAAGGAAGGGAAGGGAAGGGAAGGACCACACCCCAAACCCTTCCATTGCTCACACTATGGAACCTCATGGAACAAAGAGACCTTTGTGACACAGAGGGGCCTCAGGGAACCAAGGGGACCACGGTGACACTGTGAGGCTCCATGGAACCAAGGGGCTTTCTGATCCTGTGAGTCCTCTTGGCACCAAGGGGCCCTTGTGACACAGCAGGTACTCATGAAACCATGGAGACCATTTTGACACTTCGAGGCCTCGTGGAACCAAGGAACCAAAGGACCATTGTAACACTTCAGGGCCTTGTGGAACCAAGGGGCCATTGCATCACTGTCCTGGTTAGAGATGAATTTTCTATACCAACCAAACTAAAAACAAACCCTGATGCAGCCACAGCTATTCCAACATCAAAACGAACTGGCCTTGACAGTCATCTTCCTTGGCTGACCTAGGCAGTAGGAACCACAGCAGCAAAAGCACCTTTTGCTTCTCCAGCTTTACAGGGCCTTTTCAAGAGTCAATGTGCTCTGACAATATTCTTTCAAAGGATTCCTACAGAAAATGCCTCTCTGCACTGCTCACTGATACTCAAGGAAAAGCATTAATGATGTCCCCATGCCACAAACTGCCAAGTACGAAATAGGAGGGTTGGGCAGTTGGGTTGCTGGAAGCTCAGGTTCGGGGACACGTAGGAAGTAGCTTGGATTGGAAAAGAAATATATTGGATTACATGGACTTAATTGGCACATTTTAGACATGTTTCCCAGTGAGAAGAATTGGAGATAGTTCGTCTGGCAAAACCACTGTTTTAGAAAAGTTGTTGCATTTGGGTTTGCGCTTTGTTGGACAGATAACATAGGACAAAGAGATGATATGTTGGAAAGGTACCACTCAGAAATTTGCCTTTACCATGGTGCAACAAAGAACTTTAGGACTGAGAAGCTAAAGGCTCGCTGAGTAGAACATTACAAAAATGACATTGGCCACAATCAGGGACATCATTTGGATTTATTTGCCAAAAAATCCTGTCCAGTGAAAAAAGCACTTCCCGGGTTTTATATCCATTTCAACACTCCAGACTTCCCCACAGCTTCCCCACACCGGAGTCCACCCAACCTGTCCTGTCAAAAGTTAAGTGCCCAGTTTCTCCTTGCCACTCTTCCATGGAACAAGACTGTCATCTAGCGTCCTTTTCTGGTCATTTTGGGGAGGGGGTTTTGGTTACTCTATCAGAAAATTGTCTTCATCACTGTCCTCTGGTGAACTCCTGTAGCTGGCTCACCTTCAGCACAGGCATGGTCCAATTCTACTGAGTCCCAGTTTTCTCTCATAACTAATTACTATTACAACAACTCATCCATTTCTAGTTAAAGGATATCTCAGAGTTTCTGTACTTTAACAATACTCTATTAAATTCAATTTCTCAGCTAAACAATTCTCTCTGGTGTATACAGGCCTTTGAAATTACTCCCCACCAGGTGCAGTGTATTGATCAAGCTTTCTTCAGTGTATAGGCCTTAAAAGTTACTCCCTAATTATCTCAGGGTCTCTATCTTGTCAAACTAAACACAGATCTAGACTGAAAAAGCCTGAAATAGCAAAGTCACAAAATCATAAACCCCTTAACTCACTACAGTACAGCTCCCTATAAAACTAAAGCACTACAAGATTCCTAGCTAAATACAATATAACTCCTTTTCATTGGCCAGAGCTCCCTTAAAGTAAGGGGGTTCTCTTTCCACCATCTCTACTGCCACCATCCCAAGTATCAGATGTTCACCTTGGGGCACTGAGCACCACTGCTCCCAGCTGGGGCCATCCTGTGAGCAGTCCCCACCATCCAGCTCCGTTTATTCTGCTCAGGGCTGAGCTGGGCATGGAGGCCAAAATCAGCCATGGAGAGAAACAAATCCTGCAAAAGGCAGCTGGAATGATGGAACCAAGCACAAGGATTCCCCACTCTCAGGTTGACAAGGTGCTGTGGAATGGCACTGGGAAAGCAGCTGTGCTCTGTTTCCTCAGAGCTTAGCCAAGAAAAGATGGAAGTGGCCACTTAAAGAAACCTTCAAGTTTCATGCAGTGGTTTTCATTTATTCACTTGAAGCTTTAGCTTGGAACTCTGTTCCTCTGGAAGGGACACACACAAACCAAAGCCCCTCCTGACACCCTGCTCCTCTCCAGGCTCTCGGCACAGGGCAGCTGCTCTCAGCTCCCAGCAGGGCTCCATGCACTCCCACAAGCACCACTTCTGGGGAACTGGTGTCACTCAGAAGCAGCCCTGCACCCCACAGCCTGCAAAGGAAACCTGACAGCTCACAGCTTCTGAAGTGCCCCCTCTGCTCCTCCCACGGGGGTTTGTCAGGCTGGTTCCCCTGCCCCAACCCCAACCTCAGGCCAGGGTGTGGCACAGGTTTTTGGCAGGGCCAGGAGCCACCTTCAGTTCCACAAAATCCACCCCCACACAGGCCCCTGTGCCAAACAGCAACTTGGCAGCAGCTGAGGAATGAATCCCACCCCAGCAATGGGGGAACTTCTGGTGCCCAGCCAGGCCTGGGGCTGGGCTCACCTGACAATCGAGTGTAGATCATGGCCTTGAGGAACAGGCCCCAGCTGAAGTCCTTCAGCTTTGCCTCACCCATGCCCAGCTCCAGGAGAACATTCCCAGGCTTGATGTCCTGGAGCAGGACCCTGCAGTCGGGGCAGAGCTGCACGGCCTCCAGCACCTGGGGGAACAGCCCCGGGGCCACCTCCTCCAGCAGGAACATCTGCTCCTCGGGAATCATGGAGGGCCCGTGAGAGCTCCAGACGCTCCATCAGCAGCACGGAGCTGTTGGGGAGTTCAAACCACTCCAGGAGCTGGAGGACGATGTGGGAAGCCACAGGAGACACCCTGATGAGCAGCACCAGCTCCAGGGGCACACAGGGGCACTGGGCTGTGGGGTGACCACGATACTGTCAGCAGTACTAAGGCTGCCCTGGGGTCTGGTACCCCTGCCCAGAGGATGCCCCAGTGTCCCCTTTCCCCTCCCCTCTGGTGCTGGGCATTCCCCAGCCGGGATGCTCGGTGTCTCACGGTGACCCCACGCCCACTCCCCTTGCACTGTCCCCACTTCCACCCTCCCAGGCCTTGGCTCATCCCTGCCCGTCTCACCCCCAGTTCTTATGACTTTGTTTAAAACTGTTCCTACATGGAAATCTCTTTTGAATGGTGGACATGTCAGCTGTTGCTGGGACATCTCACATTGCTAAGGGAAGAGCTTCAGTGTTTTTTTAATTGTATTAAGTTTACATTTTTTTCTATATTGGCCATGAAGAGAAACCTTGGTAACATGCTGTTTGGCTGTATAGTATAAATTTAGATAAGGGACCATGGGAGCCTGCATCAAAAGATCATCCACACTCAAATTTACTACAGGCAGAGAGAAAGAGCTATATTCGTTCATAGTAATTGTTTGTTTCAACATGTTCCCAGACACAGGAAAATAAAGATAAGCAGTGTGGCCGCTGAAGGCTGTGTGCACACAGGAGCTCAGAAGTTAACTACTTGAGAGACTGTTACTTACAATTACTTAGAAATTACTAGAGCTAGCATTATATATATAGTGTCTATAGCGTTTTTTCATCTGTTTTCGCTGCAATTCCAGTCTTCTAGGTATTAAACTCATTTCTCGCCTCCACGTTGGGAGCCAAGGAAAGACTGTTGTGGGTTGACCCTATCACTCGCCCTTCCCTCTGGGACAGGGGAAGTAAAGGATGGGTGAAAGCCACGGGTGAGATAAATAGTTTTATTTCAGCAAAGATGCAAAATATAAGCAAAGACTCTGCGCACAAAAGTGGTCTTTAAAGGAAAGAAAGAAATAATTCTTACTTCTCTATTAGAGCTGTTGTTCGGGCACTTCCTGGGAAGCTGGGCTTCAGCATGTGTAGTGGTTGCTTCGGAAGGCAAACATTAAAAACTCATTAATGCCCCCCCCTTCCTCCTCTCTCTCCTCGCTTACATATCTGAGCTGATGTCATATGAGTATGGAATAGCCCTTTGTGCAATTTGGGATCAGCTGGCCTGTCCTGTCCACCTCCAGGATCTTACACTACGCACCAACCCCTTGACGGGGGGAGAATGTATGAGGACTGCACATGCTCGTGCTCGTGGCTCAGCAAAGCCAAAACACTGCTCTGTTCTCAGCCCCTGTCCAGCCACTCATGCAAAGCACAGCCCTGGAAGGGCTTGAGCTTTACCTCACTCAGACCCAATACACCAATGTACTCACGCGTCCTGCAAGGTTGTCCAGAGTTTTGTGCACAAAAATGTTATGGAGGTATAAAGATCCTTGACTAATATCTGAATTTAGGTTGTCGGGTAGGGCGCTGGTGAAATGCCCTCTCTGGGCCGTCAAATCACGACGGGGCGCCTCCTTTGAGGGACTCCACGAGAAGATCCCTATCTGAGTCACGGCATCAAATTGTAATAAATTGAGCCTCAACAGCCAATCAGAGGTTAGAATCCAATTAACAATTTATTAATTAATTAATAAAGCAGCATTAAGCAAACAGATATTAGTCAAGCAACCACAGATCTGGGCAGGCTAAGGAGAGTGGCTGGCTCAGCTAGGACACCAGCTACGTGAGTCTCTCCTACCAACACCCAGGACACCGCGCGGCACGTAGCTTGAGCCCCCTTCTTATACCCTCTCTGACGTGGTGTTTCCAGAAGTTTCCAGAGATCCTGATTGGTCTGTTGTGTTGTTCCTGGGGTCTTTTGCAGTTGCTATGACGACTGTTGGTAGGCAGGGTTACTGGGAGGCAGAGTCTTCTCTGCACATTCGCAGTTCCCTTCCCCTCCCCCTCAGATGCATGAAGGTGTCACAAACTGGGCAAAATTGTGCTGGGGCTGTCAAGCTGTTTTAATAAAGCATGTGGTGATTTCATGAACCAACTTATCACAGGGGCATCCATCGGTGTGTCCGGGGGATCCTTTATGCCCCTCATGCAGCTCCAAGCTCCCAAGGGGCTCCCTGAGGGTTTGTGTGGCTGTTCCTCCTCCCCAAATCTGTCAGATTTAATACCAAACTGTGGCACCCCCGTGCTCTGTGGCAGCAGCCGGGACACAGCCCCGGGAGCCGCGCGAATGCCCGGCTGTGCTCAGGAGGGACTAAGGGGAGGGGGGATTCATTAAGTTTCTCCCTCTGGCTGTGGAGGGAGGGCCAAGGGCAACCCCTGGAGTGGGAGCCAAACACTCCTCAGGTTTGTGTCCTTTGGGGTCAGGAACTGCTGACACTCAGAGGCACAGAAAGGTTTCTCTTCATGGCCAATATAGAAAAAAATGTAAACTTAATACAATTAAAAAAACACTGAAGCTCTTCCCTGAGCAATGTGAGATGTCCCAGCAACAGCTGACATGTCCACCATTCAAAAGAGATTTCCATGTAGGAACAGTTTTAGACAAAGTCAGAAGAACTTGGGGTGAGACGGGCAGGGATGAGCCGAGGCCTGGGAGGGTGGAAGTGGGGACAGCCCAAGGGGAGTGGGTGTGGGGTCACCAGGGGACACTGAGCATCCCGGCTGGGGAATGCCCAGCACCAGATGGGAGGGGAAGAGGGTCATTGGGGCATCCTCTGGGCGGGGTACCAGATCCCAGGGCAGCCTTAGTACTGCTGACAGTATTGTGGTCACCCCACAGCCCAGTGCCCCTGTGTGCCCCTGGAGCTGGTGCTGCTCAGCAGGGTGTCTCCTGTGGCTTCCCACATCATCCTCCAGCTCCTGGAGTGGTTTGAACTCCCCAACAGCTCCGTGCTGCTGATGGAGCGTCTGGAGCTCTCAGGGGCCCTCCATGATTCCCGAGGAGCAGAGGTTCCTGCTGGAGGAGGTGGCCCCGGGGTGTTTCCCAGGTGCTGGAGGGCTTGCAGCTCTGCCCGACTGCGGGGTCCTGCTCCAGGGACATCAAGCCCTTGGGAATGTTCTCCTGGAGCCGTGTATGGGTGAGGCAAAGCTGAAGGACTTCAGCTGGGGCCTGTTCCTCAAGGCCATGATCTACACTCGATTGTCAGGTGAGCCCAGCCCCAGGCCTGGCTGGGCACCAGAAGTTCCCCCATTGCTGGGGTGGGATTCATTCCTCAGCTGCTGCCCAGTTGCTGTTTGGCACAGGGGCCTGTGTGGGGGTGGATTTTGTGGAACTGAAGGTGGCTCCTGGCCCTGCCAAAAACCTGTGCCACACCCTGGCCTGAGGTTGGGATTGGGGCAGGGGAAACAGCCTGACAAACCCCCGTGGGAGGAGCAGAGGGGGCACTTCAGAAGCTGTGAGCTGTCAGGTTTCCTTTGCAGGCTGTGGGGTGCAGGGCTGCTTCTGAGTGACACCAGTTGCCCAGAAGTGGTGCTTGTGGGAGTGCATGGAGCCCTGCTGGGGAGTGAGAGAGCAGCTGCCTGGCTCGAGGCCCTGAGAGGCTGTGGGAGGAGCAGTCTGGACAAAAAGAAAGGAATGTATAGTTGAAGGGGGGCGTG
>VKON01002032.1:0-17744 GCA_009741485.1 Malurus cyaneus samueli
CATGTCTCACATTGCATCTACCATTGGCCACATGAGAGAGCTGAAACCAGCTGGGACCCCGCGCCACAGTGCCCCCTGCAGCCGCGGGGGAATCATCACATCCACCCTGCCTGGCTGGGAGCCAACAACACCCCTGCCAACTGTGACCATAATGCACCAAAGGGGAGGATGTGTGGCAGCCCAGAGAAGGCTGTCACTGGGTTTGTGGTTGGGTTGGTTGTTGCTGTCATTGTTGTTACTTGTTTTACCTTGTTATACATATTAGTAAAAACTGTTATTCCCTTTTTCTAATATCTTTGCCTGAAAGCCCCATGATTTCAAAGTTATAATAATTCGGAGGGAAGGGGGGTCATATTCACCGCTCCAAGGGAGGTCCCTGCCTTCATTGGCAAACACCTGTCTTTCAAACCAAGACAACTGGTCATATTACTCTTGCCTTCAAATATTCTCTGGTCTTTAACATTCTGTTTAATTAATGGCCAATCAAATACAGGCTTGTGCTTGATTCCAGGTAGAAAAACCACAGGGATGAAAGCACAGAAAAAGCAGGTCAAAATCAGTTTTAAAACTCAGCATACATAAACTTGTAGTTATAAATGAGCAATTTTAATTTGCTACACGATAGGCGTAATCTAGTTTTTATTTATAGGAGCTGCCTCATTTAAACCCAGGAAACACCTTTTGTGAGTAATGACTACCTGAATAACTGGGAGCTTACAGGATTGGGCTCTATACATAAATAACAGTTTGCATAATGTCTTCTAATTTGGCTGATGCTTTGACCTATATTCCTACAAATATTTTGGTGTATATTTTTTGCAAAAACACAGGTTAAATACACCAAAACCTAATTTTTCCTAGGTCAGGATGGAAATATAAGCTAAATGTAGCAAATTAAATGTTTGTGTTAAATATAGTATCTTATGTTCAACATGTGTACAGCAAGTGTGTGTTAATGTATACTGTACACTATTAGCAAAATGTGCTCAAGTGACTGACTTCCATTTACATTAACTAGCATGCCTTTTTTCCTTCTATGATATTCTATTTGTTGTACAGCTACTGAGAGGCATGGACAAAAATAATGAATATTTCTAAGCAAAATGCTATACAAATGTATCCCATTTATGTTCAAATAGACTATTTCACCAGGGTAATTTTTGTTTCAGCATCACCTATCAACAGTGTTTAGAATAAGAGCAGTGTCTTTCAAATGCAGCATTTGCAAGTCACCATTTGTCATTAAATTTAACTGTATGTTCAAGAGGTTTGTAAAAATAGCCTTTAATTAAACTGGGGACTGTCAGAGGGTTTCTGTTGCCCTTTGAAGTTCTTAATTATTAGTTTTATCCAGCCTTTTATGGCAGGTTTAAGGTTAAACTACATAATTAAAATAAACTTCCAAGAGAAAGATAAAGACTTTACATGTTTTAATTAAATTTTGCAGTGACAAGGTTTTAAAAATAACCACATATGTTTTGATTTTCTTATGATGGGATACTAGAATGCTACATACATTAGACAAAATATTGGTAGCTTTTTATTGGAATAATAGCTAAGCATGGTGCATGTAAATGACCTATTTTCTACGTATGAAAGGTTAAAGTGCTAATTAAATAGTCAGTATTCAAGTCTATGATCAACCATTGTTTAGCGACGTAGAAATTCAGCAATGTATGCCAGCAGACATTATAAGTTGAACATTTTCTCCTATGTGATCATTGCTGTGAAATGGTGGCACCATGATGAGAAAACTAGTCTGACCAAAACACTAAAAAATACTTTAATAATGTTTTAACCATGTAACAACCTTATTCTAGTTTTCTAATGATTTTTAAATTTCTTTCCTCTTATAAGGATGTTATTAATTACTGATGATGCATATTAAATCATATAAATGAGTAATTTTCTCACTAAAATTGCATAAAATGTCTAAATGCTAATGCATCAAATCGGGCTTGCTATATATGGTACAGTAAATATGCCCTTGCAGGTTTTCTGCAATCAATATCCTCCATTTCATTAACAACTAGATAAAGGTCTGTTGTGAAAAGGAAGAACTATTGTGTATATACTGCAAACTTATGATATTTATGATGTCTACATGATGATTAGAACCCAGTCAAGAATTAGAAGTTGCAAAAGATTAAAACTAAAATTCCTCGACAAGGCTGAGAGAGCTGGGGTTGTTTAGCCTGTAGAATAGAAGTCTCCTGGGAGATTTGATTGCCACCTTTTAATACTTAAAGGAGGCAGAAAGATGGGGAGAGACTTTTTAATAGGGCCTGTAGCAATACAACAAGGGGTAATGGTTTTAAACTGAGGGTAGATCCAAACTAGATGTAAGGAATAATTTTTTTACAGTGAGGATGGTGAAACACTGGCACAGGTTGCCCAGAGAGGTGGTAGATGCCCTATCCCTGGAAACATTCTGTGTCAGGTTGGACTGGGCTCTGAGAAACCTGATCTAGTTAAAGATGTCCCTGATCATTGCAGGGGAATTGGACTAGATAACTTTTAAAGGTCCCTTTCAGCTCAAACTTTTCTATGCTTCCATGAAGTACAGTTAAATGGCATCCCTGAAAGCAGTCTAGTACTGCTAATAACAACCAGGCAGTTCCCTGAGACTTTTCATATGTAGTATTGAATGCTAGGTTTAAAATACACATAGCCCACGATTTTAATGTTTCCATTTTTTATGTATCTCTGACTCTCATTGCTAATCTATAGCCACCAAAATCTTGCCAGCTCCTCACTATTTCTTGGAGCAAGTGGAGCAAGTTTAGGCATGCTAATTGTTACATACACTCACCTCCCACCCACATTAATTGTTCCATTATTTTCTTCCTGCTTCCTGCTAATAGAAATAATATATACATATCAATCAACATATATTTGAATTTATAGCATGGTCACAAAGAATGGCATTACTGTAAAAATATCACTCCAAACAAAAATATTGTTATTAATGAGGAAATTGGATCTTTCAGGTTGGTTTTGTTTTTTTTTGGGGGGGGGGGATTATTTGGTTTTTCTTTTACACATCTAGAACATTTTTGTACCTGGTGCAAAAAGAAAAAAGGACTATTTGAAAATAAATTTATGCTTTGCCCTACAAGTATTTAATTAATTTTGATAAATAATTAAGTAATGTGCGATAATATAGTTTGCCTGGGCACTCCTAATGTATCGTATGCCATATCTATCTGCCTCAAATTGTTACTTGTTCGTCTTTAAGACCCTGCAGCCAGAAAATGGAATGGAGGGGCAGGGCTGGTGGGTGCACCCGGCTTTTTAAAGTCGAATTCACGCAGGGAGAGATACCTTTCTTGCCGTTTTGCTTGCTTCTCGTCTCTCTTGCCTCCTGACTCTATTTGCAACAGTAGCAACCTGAGAAGCTGCATTTCACAATCAAAAACTGTTTCAGAGTGAAATTTGCCACACCTATTGGCAGCGCAGAGCCAGACCTGGTCCGGGGTCGGGCCACCGCTCATTGGTGCTTGAGAGTCTCTTTTCTTCTCCCCCCGCCATCAGAATAGGGATCAGAGACAGCAGCGCCAACACCAGTGGAGTCCAGTGGTTAGCAGAAGGTGGCAGCAAGTGGCAACACTGACCTCACACACACCAGCAATTCCCATCTGCCACTAGAACTGCTTCGTAAGCTCTTACCTTCCCAGTTTTTTGTTCTGGGGGAAGGTTGAGCCGAGCAGGGTTATTCCACCATCTCCCTTTTGTCTTCCGGACCACACGGTCACCTGCAGAGTGCACCAGCTTGGGGAGAGGGCTAACACCATTTTCTCTTTGTCTCCCTACATGCAGTCGCCCATGGCAGGTGCTGTCTTGAGGAAGGGGTCACTCCACCATTTGGAGTTTCTCTTTGTTTCCAGGAAGTTTATGAGATTTCAGCAACTTTGTAACTAGTGACTATTACCGTTATTTTTTGCCTGTTGCTATTTTGTTTTCTTTATTAAACTGTTACTTTTTTTTCACCTAAGTCTACTCATAATAATTTCTTCTTATTGATGGAAAGGGATAAAACTATAAGGGGAGGAGAACTAATTTTAGAGTGTCCACCTCTTAAAATTGTCTTAAACCAAGAGAATATTATTTAGATGCAATGGTCTTAAAAATTTGAGCTGTATTTCAATTACAATTATAGTTATATATATATTTATATATAATATATTCATATATATATTATTCCGATATCTAACGTGATATGTGAATAAATTGAGCCTCAATAGCCAATCAGAGGTTAGAATCCAATTAACAATTTATTAATTAATT
This sequence comes from Malurus cyaneus samueli, assembly GCA_009741485.1. Taxonomy (NCBI): domain Eukaryota; kingdom Metazoa; phylum Chordata; class Aves; order Passeriformes; family Maluridae; genus Malurus; species Malurus cyaneus. Next base: position 4,288 of record VKON01002032.1, read on the forward strand.
AATAAAGAAGCATTAAGCAAACAGATATCAGTCAAGCAACCACAGATCTGGGCGGGCTAAAGCGGGTGGCCGGCTGCACCTAGGACACCAGCTAAGGTGAGTCTCTCCCACCAACACCTAGGACACCGCGCGCACGTAGCTTGAGCCCCCTTTTTTATACCCTCTCTCAACGTGGTGTTTCTAGAAGTTTCCAGAGATCCTGATTCATCTGCGTTGTGTTGTTACTGGGGGTCTTTTGCGGTTGCTATGACGACCATTGGTAGGCGGGGTTACTGGGAGGCAGGAGTCTTCTCTGCAGTTCGCAGTTCCCTTTCCCCCCCCCCTCAGATACATGAAGGTGTCACAAACTGGACAAAATTGTGCTGGGGCTGTCAAACTGTTTTAATAAAGCATGTGGGTGATTTCATGAAACCAACTTATCAAACAATCCCCTTACTCTTTATTTATCATTTGGTTAATGAAATCGCCTTAACACTTCATTGCTCATAGCCAGTCCCGTTTCGATTTCAAAACGGCTGGTGTGGGTGCGAGGATATGGAATTGTTACACGATATATATAATGGCTATTACCATTAACAGATAATCAGTTGCAAAGGTTTGAGTGGAGGACCTCATTGCTTTTGATGTTTTAATCAAAATTGATTTGTTTCCCCAATTTAGGTGGCAAACACCCCAGTTCACTCCTCTCCGTGGAAAGGGAGCTCAGAGTCATAGTTTCAGGTTCTGTTTTCTTGTTTCGTTCTCTTCTGCCCCACCTGTCGACCGGGTTGCCTCCGGCCACAGGGATGACTTCAACGGCACAAGAAGGATTCTTCAGGAACTGCCTGTGGGTTTCCACACGCTGTTTCCAGCGGGTCTTATGACTGTTTCAGTTTTTTATGTTCAAGCTGATTCTCCTGCACAGGGTGAGCTGCAAGTTTGAACTCTGCATTCACTCTCAGATGATTTGGCCACCAAGGGCCTGGGTTCATTGGAGTGATAGCAGTACAAATTGGGGTGGATGCTATGGGCAAAAATTTCCACCATTCTTTGGATTCAATTCCCATTGGCCCAGTGTTAAGTGCAATTGTAACATTTGCATGATTCATCCTTTTTTGGCTTATAAGCAGGGGAGGTAAATCCTGAAGGAAGCCACCCCTGCATGCAATGTTTTGACCCATCACTGTTCCCTGCCACACCTTGCAAATAACAACAACAAAAGGATAACAATTATAGCCAACATTATCACATTGAACATATAAGTTCCAAGCATGGTATAAATTATATTCTGATCCTTAACTATAATCAAGCTCTTCAAACAAATATTAACAGGTTTCACGCAGGGTAGCAAACTTATTGCTTCTTAAGTCTTAGCTTTAGTCATCAGGCCATTGAGATGGGATTGAACTGCCACGTCGGGTCTCGAGTCAGTTCTTTACACGGCTGGCATGAGTCACCCTCTTTCAGGCGGTCCGACTGCAGATTCTGTAGTAAGCAATACAACATATGGTCTCCCATTGAGGGGTTAAGTGTGTTTTCTTTCCAAGATTTTATAATACTTCGTCTCCCACCCGGAATTTATGTATTAGGCATCCATAGGGGGGCCTTTGAACTACCATTCCTTTTTGGCAGAAGTTTTTCCCTTCTGATTAGATAGCTGAGTAATATTTAAGCCTGGTAAATGGGGTAATCGAGGTATTTTAGGGTGGTCTGCAGGGATTCTACATCAAAAGGCTCCATATAACATTTCAAATGGTGATACTTTGATGTCTGTGCGGGGTTGTGTTCTAATGTTTAGCAAAGCCAGTGCTAAATCACTTTATCCAGCCGCATTTTGTTTCTAACATTAACTGGTTAACTGGTTTTTTTATTTCTCACATTTATGCACTTCCACCTCCCGAGCTCTGTGATGCCACGTGTGTGTGATGTTCCCTTCCCAAGTATCCCCAATGCATCGGCAAACTAATTTGGCCACTTTAGAGATAAAATGTGGTCCTCTGGCAGAGTCTATAACTTCAATAAGCCCATATCTAGGAATACTTTGCTCTAACAGTGTTTTTGTAACAGTTTGTGCTGTGGTTCTTGTTGTGGGAATGGCTTCTACAAAATGGTGTGAGGTGGTCTACTATAAGAAGTAGATGTTTATATCGCCCTGGGGTCTAGTTTCTTAGTTCCATTTATTAATCAGTGTCCTAAGTATTTTACTTCTTGTTCAGTAAATTGTAATTTAGATTTAGACATCTTTAACCCTTGAGAGCCCAAAAAATTTAATAATTTAATACTCTCTTGCCGAACATCTTCCTCCTGCTGTCCTGCTATGAGAAGGTCGTCTACATATTGGATTAATTTTACAGCAGGTCCCGGTTGATAATTTTGTAAGATTTTACCCAATGCTTGACCAAATATATTAGGGGACTCTGTAAATCCTGAGGTAGCACGGTCCACCGGAGTTGTTGTTTAATATGCGTTTCTGGGTCATCCCACTCAAAGGCAAAGTAATCTCTGCAGGTTACATCAAGCGGGCAGGCCCAAAAGGCATCTTTTAAATCTATTACACTGTACCATGTACCATGTGGTCCAGCTGGCTTAAGAATAGTATAGGGTTACCCTATTGGAATCGTTCAACGGCTTTTTATTATCTCTCAAGTCATGGACCAATCTGTAACTGCCATCTGGTTTCTTAACTGCAGATGTGGTGTTATAGGGAGACAATACATGGTTCTAGATACCTTGCTCTAAATAGTCGTTTATCTCCGTTGGAGACCCTTCTAGCTTCCTAGATACTGGATATTGCTTTATTTGTAACTGTGCATTCTGGTCCTTAAGGGTGACTGTAATGGTGCAATATTAAGCTTACCCATGTGTCCGGTGTATATCCATACTTGTGGGTTAAGTTGCTGCTCAATCCTGAACAGGACAGTGAGTATATTTTCAATCTGTAACCCGTTCCCCTTTACCTGGGAGTCCGATACCCAATCAGTCATTAAATCTCCGTCCTATATAAGTTAAAATCGCTGCCTCTGGTATAACAATAATGATCCCATCCCCATTTGGATAATGTTTCTAATATTACATCTTTAATAATAGGTAGCCTTAAAAGGTTCCCCTGGGCCCCCCCCCCTTTGCTCCAGATTAAACTTGTATTGTGGTCCTTAAGAAATTTGCCCGCTATGGCAAGGATTGAATGGTTGATACGTTCTGCCCCTAGTCCACGAGGAAACTAGTTCCTGTTGCTGGGTCCTACTTCAATATTTCAAGGGCTCATCGTTCTTATGGTGACCCCAGCAAATAAGGCCCCTGACACCCCTAATCCTCAAGCAAACAGTTTTTCATCAATGCTATTCTTTTGCCTGCAATTCTTTTTCAAATGTCCTTTCTGGCAGTAATAACAGACCACATTGCTTTTAGATGATCTCGAGGACTGTTGGTTCTGGTTGTGTACCCAAATTTGTCTTTCATTTCCTCCCCGTACTGCCGCCACCATCAATTCTAACCTGTTCTTATGACTTTCGTCATCCCTTCTTACATATACCCTCTGTGCTTCTCTTATAATTCCGTCCAGCCCTCTTGTTTTGCCAATGTCTAGTTTTTTCTGATTTCCTCCGGATATCAGGCCACCCCGAGAAACAAACTGAAATTTTAAAGAGGGTTTGGCCCGCCGGGCTGTCAGGATATCTCCAGAAATACAACTGCAAATTTCTTCTTAATCTTTGCAACCAGTGGTAGGGTCCTCATCCTTCTTTGACTATCATTAAAGGCTTTACTCATATTTTGCCTCTAGGCACTTCGCTTCTCCTTGTTCTTGTACTATAATGGTTCTAAGGTCTTGCATATTACCCGATCCTGTGGATTTTGATTTTCCCAATGGGCTGCTGTAGCGGCCATTTTATATCACCCATGGGACCCTGTGTGGTGTGATTTCCAGATTACGCATGCCTGCAGTTCGAATCATGCGCCTCTCTCTGCTGTGAAGAGTATTTCCTAAAATGGATTGCAGCTTCGTCCAGGTTAATGATATCGGTCTCAGGAATTGATCTACTCTTTCTGCTACCCTGAGAGGGTCTTCTAAAACAGTTCCGATTCCTTTTTCAATTCGCAGACATCCATGGAGTTTAAAGGACTGCCACATATCCCTATACATGGGTGCCTGCCCACCCCTTTTGTTGATTATCATTCCATAGCACTTCCCTAGGGGGTATAACTTGCGGGCTCTGCTTCGGGTTACCGTCCCTGCAGAATGTTATCTTCTTCCTCAGATAGAATCTCCCTGTTTTTCCAAGGAATAGTGGCCCCAGCCTCTCCCCCTTGTGCCTGATTAATGGTGCCGTAGGAAGGGGCGGACCATATGGTGGGGGTGCATCAATCAGAGTTCTAACGTCTATTTTTTTTTAGCTGAACACCCCTGCTCCTTCTGTGTTAGGGAGCCAGAAGAGCCGCATAATCGCTCTCCTCTTGTATGAAGGGTTTTACTGTTTACCCAAACATTTAAAAAGCTTGGCACACAGATTCTTCATCTGACCCAATATGGGCCAATACAAAAAGTCTGACTTAATTTTCTTCCCCATCAAACCATCAATACAGTAATTTATCATTTTAATGTTACTTTCCCTTTGTCCGAGGGTCGTCAGCCAATGTATGAGCTGCGTCCAACGGACTGTCGGAGGATGTCTGGGAGCTTTATTTGGGGCTCCCTTCCCATGGATCCAGAAGGGCTTGCTTTACCTCTGTCCCATCCTCCAGAGTGTCCTTCAGCGGAGGAAATATATCACACTCACACGCACTATCCTGCCCGGTCGTGGTCTAATCTCACGGGGGAATAGGGACTGCACCAACCAGGGCAGCGGCACACGCCGTACACAACATCACGAGTCGTGGGCGTCAAACACAGGTCCCACAACACAGACACGCGAGCCATCTTGGCGATGAGCTGGCGAGCCTCGGCATCTCGCAGCCCCTCCCCGCGGACGTCACACACACACAGACACGCGAGCCGTCTCCGCGAGTGAGCTAGCGAACCTCGGCGTCTCGCAGCCCCTCCCCTCGGACGTCTCCCACACACAGACACGGAGCCGTCCGCGAGTGAGCTAGCGACCTCGCGTCTCGCAGCCCCTCCCCTCGGACGTCTCCCACACACACACACGTGAGCCGTCTCCATGGACGTCTCAAAATTTAGACTTGTAGGGTCTCCAGCCCCACAGGGTGTCTGGGAGTTTTGCGTGGGGCTCCCTTCCCACGGATCCAGAGGCGGCCTGGAGGGCTTAAGGATTAACTTAGTCACCAGTCCAGGGCCCTCTAGATCCACCTCCCTCCGGACGGGGAATTTGAGAGAGGATTCAACCCCTCAGGGAACCCTTTACCCCAATTACTCACGCGTCCTGCGAGTCGTCTGGAGTTTTGTGCACAAAATGTTATGGAGTTAAGATCTTTTGACTAATATCTGAATTTAGGTTCGTCGGGTAGGGCGCTGGTGAAGTGCCCTCTCCGGCCGTCAAAATCACGATGGGGTGCCTCCCTTTTGAGGGATCCACAAGAAGATCCCTATCTGAGTCACGGCACCAAAATTGTGATAAATTGAGCCAATAGCCAATCAGAGGTTAGAATCCAATTAACAAATTAGTTAAATTAATTAATAAAGAAGCATTAAAGCAAACAGATATTAGTCAAGCAACCACAGATCTGGCGGGCTAAAGCGGGTGGCCGCTGCACCTAGACACCAGCTAGGTGAGTCTCTCCCACCAACACCTAGGACACCACCCGCAATAGTCTGAGCCCCCTTTTTATACTCTCTCTAACGTGGTGTTTCTAGAAGTTTCCAGAGATCCTGATTCGTCTGCGTGTGTTGTTACTGGGCGTCTTTTGCAGTTGCTATGACGACTGTTGGTAGGCAGGGTTACGGGGAGGCAGGAGTCTTCTCTGCAGTTCGCAGTTCCCTTCCCTTCCCCCCTCAGATACATGAAGGTGTCACAAACTGGACAAAATTGTTGCTGGGGCGTCAAACTGTTTTAATAAAGCATGGGTGATTTCATGAACCAACTTATCACAACTATATGTGATTAATAATTTTTAAATTATGAAAGCATAAATACTAATTTTACTTTTTAGTTTCTTTTTATGAAAAATATGACTTTAACTAAGTAAGGAATGTCCTGGGTGAACTATTATTTCCTATCGCTAGTCCAGGAGGAGGGGTGGGGAGCCGAGGCTGCTCCCATTCAAGACTCTCTTTCCCGTAGCTGGGATTGTAGCATGTTGGGGAGTATCCTGGGTTTCACATTCTCGCTGTGAACTGCTGCTGGCTAGCTACTGCGCGAAGGCTCTCCCTGGACTTCCATAGCAAATCTTCCGACTGCCTCTGTGCCTTCTGCTTGGACTCTTCGACTTGCTTTCTTGTCTGGACATCAGACGACCCAGGGGGAACGGTCGGCAGGACCCCTGCAGGGAGGTGTCAGAGTGACTTTAGCCTGGCCCTGGCCACTGGGGGCCGGGGGAGAAGCTGCGCCAGGACAGAGGGGACTCTAGACTCCACCAGCTGTTTTATTTCCAGGTTTAATAGTTCCTTTCCCCCTTTTCCCGTGCCTTGTGGGCATTTTTATTTGTTTTTTTAAATAAACAGGTTTTTTTCACTTTCCTCTGAGGGAATTGTTTTTCAGGGCACGGGTGGGGGGAGGAGCTGCTGGGGCTTTGAGCAGCCTGACTCCCAATTTGGTCTCAAACTGAGACAACAATTTGGTGCATTGGCCCAGGAAAGTGAAAAAAAGCCCCAATAATTACAGTCTGGTTTTAAATACTTTGTACTGGGATACAGCAGTCAGTAGTCACCATGCTGTTTGAGCTACTAGTGCCTCTCTGGTCCCTAGGCCAGTTTGCATATTTGCAGGCGGTGCCTGCTCTCTCCTTGGCATTTAATTCTTATAAAGCAGGGCTAAAACTCCAGCTTGCTATAGTGATATGTGTGGTATTGATGGCCTATAAAAAGGTTACAGAAGTACTGGGAACTGTTAAAAATGTGTATGCTCTGTTGTTTTCCCATCCTAGTTCAGTGGCTTGGTTTGGGGTTTTGTTAGTAATATTACCCAATCTGCTGGAGGAGAAGCAGAGGATGAAGCTGCCTGGTTTTTCACCTCTTTCTTTCCCTTTATATCTGGTACATCACCTTTTGAGAAAGTTCCATTTCCCCTGGATGTTAAAGACACCAACTTCCTGGTATTTTATCTGGTAGGTTTTTTCTATATAGATTTCAGCTTATCTAGAATTAGGGCTGAGATATACAAAGGGGCTGAGCAGAGGCAGACACATGACCCAGACGTGGAAGATTCTGAGTGTGTGGGGAATGGGAGGATATGGGCCAAACCTTAAAGAAATTCTCTGACCCAATAGCTTGGGAATTCCCCCCTGAAGAAATTCAGAAACCAGCTGAGGTGGGAAAGTATCTGAAAGAGAAGTAGAATGACAACTCTAATGCACACATAGTGGGCCCTGGCATATGCTTATTGTACACTGCCAGGTACTATAGGGCAGTGTGTTGGTTTTGCTTGTGCCAGTTTGGAAGTGGGGGGCCAAAAAGATGCTCCTGTGAGAAGCTTCTAGAGGCTCCACCAGGTCCAGCAGAGCAAATCCTGTGTGCTCTGAGATGATGGACATGCCACTGACCAAACCTGGGCTAACTGGAGATGGTGGCTGTGCCTCTGTGAAAACATATTTAAGAAGAAATCAAAACAAAGGGGGGTAGCCACAGTAGTTTTGCCAGAGGAGGAGTCTGAGAATATGTGAGGGAATGCAGACACCAAGGTCAGTGGATGAGGGGGAGGAGCTGCTCCAGGCGCCAGAGCCAGGATTCCTTTGCAGGCCATGGTGACGACCATGGTGGAGCAGGCTGTCCCCCTGCAGCCCATGGGGTCCACAGAGGGTGCAGAGATCCACCTGCAGCCCATGGAGGAGGGAGGTCCCCCACGCCGTGAGTGGGTGACGCTGGAGAAGGGGCTGTGTCCAGCAGGAGAGCCATGGAGAGAGAGGCCCTTCTCCCGAGATGGAACAGCCTGGCCTTAGGCCTCCACCCAGTGGACGAGGGACCCCATGGTGCAGCAGTTTTGATACAACTGTCTGCCCATGGGGGGACTCATGATGTAGCAGATGTGTGTGGACTTCTGCTCGTGAGAGTGGAACCACGCCAGAGAGGTTCACTGACAACTGTCTCCCATGGGAGGGACCCCACGGCAACACAAGGGAAGGACTCCTCTCCCTCAGCAGCCACAGATGATCGGGAGATGAACTGGCCAACCCCACACCCTGTTCACCCCCCGCTGCTTTGTACTGTCAGTGGGAAGTGGAGAGGGAGTGGGGAGAAGATCGGTGTCTTTGAAGGTTTTATTTTATTTCTCATTCTCCTCCTCTGACTTTGTTAGTAATAAATTCACTTCATAATTTAAGTAGAGCCTGTTTTGTCCGTCAAGCGTTCCCTCCTGTTCCTTCTCAACTCATGAACCCTTTTGTTAATTCTCTTTTTTTCCTTGCTCTTCTCTGCCCAGTGTTGGTGGGGAGAGCGAGTGAGCAGTGTTGTCGTGCTGGCTTTCGGCCAGCATTCCAAACCATGACAGGCAGGAAGATAAATCAGCGGATACCCCAGTCACTCAGGCTGCAACAAAACCAGATGGGGAGCCAAAACCAATGGCAGTTGTTCCTATCACGAGTAGCATGAAACGCAAATTCAAAACCTTTCACCCAGCAGATGATGATGATGAGGGAGGACGGTCAAAGACAGCAGCTGACTCAGAATCAGAAACCATTACTGAGTCCATGTCTGTGAGTGACCTTTGCAGCTGTGTTGGTTTTGCTTGGCCGAGAGTGGGTGGGGGCAACAAACCATGGCTCCTGTGAGAAGCTTCTAGAGGCTTCCACCATGTCCAGCAGAGCCGATCTCCATTGGCTCTGAGGATGATGGACATGCCACTGACCAAACCTGGGCTAACTGGAGATGGTGGCTGTGCCTCTGTGAAAACATATTTAAGAAGAAATCAAAAAAGGGGGGTAGCCACAGTAGTTTTGCCAGAGGAGGAGGAGGAGGCTGAGAATATGTGAGGGAATGCAGACACCGAGGTCAATGGAGAAGGAGAGGGAAGAGCCGCTCCAGGCCCCAGAGCCGGGATTTCTTTGTGGGCCATGTGACGACCATGGTGAGCAGGCCTGTCCCCCTGCCAGTCCATGGGGTCCACAGAGGGTGCAGAGATCCACCTGCAGCCCGTGGAGGAGGGAGGTCCCCACACCAGAGCAGGCAGACGCTGAGAAGGGGGCTGTGGTGCAGGGGGAGACCCATGGAGAGAGAGGCCTTGCTCCCGAGATGGAACAGCCTGTCCTTAGGCCTGCACCCTTTGGACGAGGGACCCCACAGCGCAGCAGTTTATGTATGACCGTCTGCCTGTGGGGAGGGACTCACGTTGCAGCAGATGTGTGTGGTCTGCTGCTCATGAGATTGAAACCATGTCAGAGAGGTTCACTGACAACTGTCTCCCGTGGGAGGGACCCCTCAGCAGCTGCAGAAGATTGGGTGATGAACTACTAAACGACCTTCACACCCTGTTCCCCCCATCCTCCCTTGCATTGTCGGTGGGAAGTGGGGAGGGAATGAGGAGAAGATCGGTGTCTTTGAGGGTTTTAGTTTATTTCTCATTCTTCTCCTCTGACGTTTTTAGTAATAAATTCGCTTTGGAACTTAAGTGGAGCCTGTTTTGTGCTTCAAAGTGTTTCCTGCCTGTTCCTTGTCTCAACTCATGAACCCTTTTGCTAATTTTTTTTTCCCTTTGCTCTCCTCTGCCCGGTGGTGGTGGGGGAAAGCGAGTGAGCAGGTGTTGTGGGTGCCTGGCTTTCGGCCAGTGTCCAAACCACGACAGCAACCGAAGGAAAGATTACACTCAATGGCCTGATGTATCTATAATTAGCTGGTAAGTCCATCTTTGGGACACTGCAGGCATAACTACAAATCTGGATGGTACCGAGGCGAGGCACTTGGGATCCCTGTCATGTGATCTGGCTATCAACCAAGGGGTGATGAGTGGGGCTGACTCTCCCAGTCTCCGGAGGCAGCTCTTGAACAGTGTGAGGGAAAGATACCTACACACCGATGATCACTATATGTAGCAAAACCCGTGGAAGACCATAGAACATGGGATTCAATGCTTTAGAGAAATGGCAGTGGTGGTGATTGTCTTTTCAGAGGACATGGCAAACCCAGTACTTCTTATGAATCCAGATGCAGTAGAATGTACACCAGTGATGTGGCGAAAACTCGTTTGACTTGGGCTACCAGAATAGGCTTTTTCCTTTAGCAATGATGATGCGAGATGACGGGCATGAGACAATGCTTGACATGGCAAGGAACCTCCGAGGATATGCAGGTGCAGTGCATGGCCTAATGAATGCAAGAATCTCAGCTGTGGAAACGGCTGTCAGAGCGTGTATTGGGTCTGACTGAGGTAAAGCTCAGAGCCTTTCCAGTGCTGTGCTTTGCATGAGTAGCTGGACGGGTATTGATAACAGACCAGTGTTTTGGCTACTGCCAAGCAGTGCTGTCCCTCTGACATTCCTGCCCCCATCAAAGGGGATGAGAGTGAATAAGATCCTGGGAGGGGACACAACCAGGCTAGCTGACCCAAATCAACCAAGGGATATTCCATACCAAATGATGTCAGCTCAGATATATAAGCTTGATGCCTGATGATTTTTGCTTTTCCTTTACACTTTCTGTATGCTCTATGCATCCCCCTGTACCCCTTAGCCAACATGCTTGTAATTGCTGACCTGATATTCCAGCTTAGTTAGGAGTTCTGCTGGGCAGAGAGACAAAACATCCTCAGGAAAGGAGTCAGATGTCCCTGGCTATCTTAAACCCATGGCTCCAGCCTTGGTGAAAGCCTTCTGTCCAAAACATCTGTGTGGACTGGCTCTGGCCTCATCTGGGAGGGGGGGGGGGGTGGGCATTCATTAGAATAGGGGACATTACTGATTTGTTAATTTCTTATTGGGAATCCTAGATAGATATGCTAATTCCTGAATCTATAAAACTTGTATCCGTTCTATACATGGTGTGCATTCGCCATCAAAGTTGTGCACCTGGATCCCAAATACCGAGGTAAAACCCTTTTTATCCCCTTAACCGTGTCTGTGTCGTTATTAAAAACTGGCCGTTCAAGGCAACCGTTTTTCTGGCACCCCACATGGGACAAGAAGGAGACCGAGTCCTAGCTCTGGAGTCGAGAGCAACATCTTGTCCTGCTGCACCTCTCTTTGCGCACCTTTGGGAGGGGAGTAGCAGTCCCAGAGCTGAGACCGGGAACTTCAAAGAAATCCAACACAAGGCATGGAGAGGATCTAAGATAAAAGGGGTATGGTATTTTTGCTACCAAAGGGCTGGTGAGGGTGGGTTTGTGCCAGGGGGGCCCTGTATAAGGGGGGTTTTCTGTGATAGGAAATTTCCTTGTTCCCACGGGATGTGGAAAGAAGAGGACGTCTTCGCTGTATCCACACAGAACCTGAAAGCTGCTACAGGGCTCAGTGCAGCACGCAGCTGATGGCTCAGGGCTGGTCTCTCTGCTGGGGTGGAGTGTGACATCCAGCAGGGCAGGTTTCTTGCATGCCATGTGCTCTGCTTTCTTCTTTTCTGCTTTTGCAGTAGAGGTTAGGCTGCAACTTTTAGTGGGGGAGTGAGGTCGCAGGTTCGATTCTTGCTTCCAACTCTAGCTGCTTTTTCGTTTATAAACAGAACATGGGGTGTGTATCATCCTCTCAAAGTATTCAGATACCCCGTGAAGCTCCATTAAATGTAATGTTGAAACATTGGCGGGTTCTAACCGGAAGAGGACAAGCTCTGAACAGGGGGAGTTAGTAAAAACTCTGCATCACTTCTGGCTGTTTTGAGTCTTAAAAACTGGAAGGAGATAGCCACAGTTTGGGAGTCTGGATAATGACTTGATTACTGAGTTTTTGGTAGAACTCAGAGTCCAGGGCATATATGAGAGAGTTGAGATATGCAGACTTGTTTGCAATGTTTTTTAACAGAGAACAGGCATACAGTCAACCGCAGAAAGACTGGGTGGAGGTGGTTTTGCTAAGGAGAAGGGAGAGGGGGGAGGATCACCCCCTGTTCCGCCACGGAAGCTGCCCATAATCTCCGCCACGGTGGAGAAGGGGGGACGGTGCGCCACACCCCTCACCTGCCGCCGCCCCTTCACCCCAGTCCTTCCGGGATGGGACGGGGGGATGACTGCCCACCGCCCCCACGCCCCGACAGCCCCGGGGGTCGGGAAGCGGGGGAGAAGCCAGGCTGTGGTCCACCACCAACCTCAACCGAACAGCCACTGGGGGCGGAGCGGTGCCGGAGTGGGGACAGGTCCTGTTGCCGTTCCCGGTGCCTCGGAAGCTGGATGTCAGGGGTGGAGTGGGGGCAGATATCTGTCGGCGCTCCCTGTCCCTCGGAAGCCAGGACGGGCAAGACCAAAACGATCAGTGCCAAAACAAGGGAGATAACAATCGCAATAAAGCAAGTTTGATGAGCCCAATACAGATACCATCTTCTGAACAGGAGAGATAAGGTCAGAATTACATTCCCTAGTGGTATGGGTTCAGGGCTCTACACTGCTGTGACCCAGGTTTGATTTCCCAGTCAGGGCAACCATGAAACAACTGAGACAATGAACTCGAGTGGTATACTTGTTTGGGTCCGAAATTTGTCTTTTCTCTATACGCCCTAACCCCTGTGCACAAATTAGTCAAAAGCTCTTTGCTTTTTGGAGAGAGTATACTGAGACAGGAAGAAGATCCAGTTCACTGGAAATCGAAGCCAGCTGGCAAAAGAAACTGGAGAACTGGAAAAGACATACTGGTAGAAACCTTGTATGGGAACCCTTAAGGCACCAAAAAGAGAACCATCTTATTGTCCATAGAGAGATACAAGGGCTGCATTTAAACAGCTGTGGAGTAGCTGGAGCTGCTGGACTTAAATAAGCCTTTGAAATTTATCCATATAAGCAGACTGACAGTGTTGCTGCTGGGGTACTGGCACAGACACCTTGGGACAATCACAAGAGACTGTGGCCTATTCTCAAAACAGCTGGATAATGTTAGCCAAGGGTGGCCTGGGTGGTTTGAGGGCTGTAGCAGCAACTGTCATCCTGAACAGGAGGCCCATAATTCACCCCTTGGGGCAGCACAATTGTCGGTATGTACCCACACAGTGATGTTTGTCTGGACAAAAGGGGGGACAGCGCTATCCCCAAGCAAATAGGCTTAACTACCAGTCGTGTTTGTGTGGAACAGGATGATGTTTACACTGAAAACAACTTCTGTCGTAAAACCTGGAATGTTTTTGTCATCCACATTATTTGATAACAATGCTGAAAATGACTGTTTGCAGACAATAGAGGAGACTTATTGCAGCAGACCAGACCTGAAGGGCGTGCCTCTGGAGAAATATTCCTCTCAAAACAAAA
>VKON01002033.1:6533-21951 GCA_009741485.1 Malurus cyaneus samueli
TTTTTTTTTTTTTTTTTTTTTTAAAGTGTGAATCCCCGGGATAGGTTAGAAAATGCTTTCAGTGCTTTTTTAAAATAGCATTGCTCGAGCTGCTTGGCTGGCGCTGCGGAGCGAGACATAACATTTATTTATTTATTTATTTATTTACTCTATTTATTTTACTTTATTTATTTATTACTTATTATTTATTATTTTATTTTATTTATTTAATTTATTTATTTATATTTTTATTTTATTAATTTTATTTATTTATTTATTATTTTATTTACTCTATTTATTTATTTATGTATTTATTTATGTATTTATTTATGTATTTATTTATTTATTTCTATATTTTATAATTCAGGGATCCAAGGATGCTCAAGGGACACATTCCCCCTATCCCAGGTTGCTCCAACCCGGCCTTGGTACTGCCAGCGATCCAGGGGCAGGCACAGCTCTGACATTTATCTTGAGATTCTTTGGAATATTCAGAAAATATCTGTGATCATAAAAATTTTATTTGCAGCTGGAAAACACCCCCAGTGCAAAGAGAGAAGTTGGAGTTGCTGGTGCTCAACCTCAGGACATTCCAGGAATAATTCTGGAATCCAGGCTCTGAGTGAGAATTGAAATTGTTGTCCCATCTTTGGCGAGCACAGGGGGGATGAGGGCAGAGGTTTGGGTGGGCACCCCCCATCTGAGCTCTCCCCACCCCAAATCCTCATCTGCCCAGACGGCACAAGGGGCTGGCATTCAGCTCTGGACCGCTGATATCCCACTCTGGAGCTCTTCCTCCTGTGCCCACAAAACCCAAAATATTTTTTAAATTTCAAGTCTAACGTCCATGAATATTATTAAAAACACCATGATTATATTTTACTGGGACCATTGTGAAGTATTTTTGCTACCAAAAAATTCTTTTTGGAGGGAAATTGAGTATTCCCTCTCCCCCAAAAAATATCATGGAGAGATAAAAATATCTTTGTAAATATAGTGTGGAATAATTTTTTTTTTTTTTTTTTTCCTTGACAGGTCAGGTTTGAGCACAAAAGCTGAGGATCCATGGGCAGCCCTGCCTGGGGTGGCTCCGTCAGGAATGGGTCAGGGTCACCCCTGGACATCTCTGGAGCATCATTCCTGGTACCCACAGGCTCAAATATCTTCCACCTCTGCCACATTTAGGGACACAGTATTTGTGAGGAAAATTATGGGTTTATCCCCAGGAGTCTCAATCCCAGCTGAGAATTTCCAGAGATAAATCAGTGTTGCAGCTGGCAGGGAAAACGCCCGAATGTCACCGGACATTTCTGAGCTGCTGCTCACAATTCTGATTTTCAGGGGTCCTTATGCAGCAGGATCTTCCTCCAGGACATCAGGTGGGTGAAATCTTTCACTCCCATGGAAAAAAACCCCAATCAACACCTTTTAAGGGTGGGATCTTTTTCCATCTCATTCCTGACTCCGCATGTTAATTAAATATCTGCTTAACATAATATCGTAAAAACTGTTAAAAATTGTAAAAAATTGTAGAAAAAATTGTAAAAAAATGTAAAAAAATTGTAAAAAATTGTAAAAAAATTGTTAAAAATTTTGAAAATTCAAATCCTTAGCACTTTTGCCCCTTGGTGACTCCCGAGGTGTTAAACGAATTTATGGCGTTATTCTAAGGAGCTCCTGGTGCACCCAAAGAGAATTTGAGTGGTTCGGTTACAGCCGAAGCTGTGGCGCTACACAAATACGCGGAGAGTGAAGGAAACAGTGGTGGGCACGTGGATGGCGGTGTTTAAAAGCGAGGAATAATGGGATGTGCTCCAGCAGGCACCGGGGAGGAGCGGAGCGGAGGTGGCGCTCCCCGGGGAGCGGGGATTCCTGCCGAGCCCGTTCCGCGGGGGAGCAGCGGGAGCTGCCCGTGCAGGGCTTTAATTGAAAGCGTTTCTCACAAGGCTGCTCCCAACACTTAATTAAACTCTGCTGCTGTGGCAATGACAAATGCTGCGGGGCCGAGGAGCCCGCGCCGCGCCGCTCGGAGCGTTCCCGGTCCCGTTCCCCGGATCCAGGTCAGCAGAGAGGGAACGGAGACAGCCGGGGTTATTGAAGGGTTTGGAGCAGCTGCCGCTTGCCAGAGTCTCTGTGAATCCCAAAGAAGGGGATGCAGTCTGGGGGTTGGGATTTTGCAGCGTGGACATGGGAAAATGTTCCTGCTGTGCCTCAGCCTCTTCATTTGCGATGCTGCTCCCCATCTGAGATGCTGCTCCCGTCCAAGATCCCTCTCCCCATCAAAAATTCTTCTCCCCATCCAAGATCCCCCTCCCCAACTGAGATCCTTCTCATCCGAGATCCTTCCCTCCATCTGAAATCCTTCTCCCCATCCCAGATCCTTCACCCCATCCCATTTCCCTCTCCCCATCCCAGATCCTTCTCCCCATCCCAGATCCTCTCCCATCCCAGATCCCTCCCATCCCAATCCCTCTCCCCATTCCCAGATCCCTCTCCCCATCCCAGTTCCCTCTCCCATCCCATTTCCCTCTCTCCCATCCTTCCTCCATCCCATTCCCTTTTCCCATCCTCCTCCCCATCTCCAGATCCTCTCCCATCCCAGATTCCTCCCCATCCCACATCCTCTCCCTCCACCTCCCCATCCCAGATCCTCTCCATCCCAGTCCCCTCCCCATCCAGTCCCTATCCCAGTCCTCTCCCCATCCCAGATCCTCTCCCCATCCCAGATCCCTCTCCCCATCCCAGTTCCCTCTCCCATCCCATTTCCCTCTCCCCATCCCAGATTTCCCTCTCCCCATCCCAGATCCTCTCCCCATCCCAGATCCTTCCCCATCCGATCCCTCTCCCCATCCCATTTCCCCTCCCCATCCCTTCCCATCCCTCCCAGATCTCTCCCCATCCCAGATCCCTCTCCCCTCATTTCCCTCTCCTCATCCCAGATCCCGCTCCCCATCCCAGATCCTTCACCCCATCCGAGATCTGTCTCATCCCAGAAGGTGGCACTGAGAGCTCTGGGTCACAAGCTTGGGCACAGCTGGCACTCCCTGGTCCTGGAGGGCTTTTCCAGCCTCGGTGATCCCGGGATTGTGCTGTGGGACATCTCTGCCCAGAAATGCCACCGGGTGCTCCCCAAACCCCTGGAGGTGATTAGAGACACAATCACGGCTTTGGAGAGATTGCCATCCCCTGTTCAGACTGATTTTAAATGGACAACTTCCTCCCCAGTCAATTAAAACCCCCAAAACTATATTCTCACATTTCTGCCCCCAAATGCCAGCCTGGGATGTGAGGAAACACTCTGGCCTGGGTATTTTTAGCTTCCAGAACTTTTTTTTTGGGCACACATGGACACAAGGAGCACTGCACGTTCAGCCACAGTGTCCCTGGGTTGAATTCCCTGTTCCCTGTCAGGGCAGCCAGAGCAGGGGAATGGGAATTGTCGGGAATGTGAATTGTCGGGAATGGGAATTGTCAGTAGCGAATGTGAATTGTCAGGAATGTGAATTGTCGGGGAAGGTGAATTGTGGGGAAGGTGAATTGTGGGGAATGGGAATTGTCGGGAATGTGAATTGTCAGGAAGGTGAATTGTGGGGAATGGGAATTGTCAGGAATGTGAATTGTCGGGAATTTGAATTGTCAGGAATTTGAATTGTCAGGAATGTGAATTTTCGGGAATGGGAATTGTCGGGAATGGGAATTGTCAGGGGAATGGGAATTGTCGGGAATGGGAATTGTCGGGGAATGTGAATTGTGGGGAATGTGAATGTGTCGGGAATGAATTGTCAGGAATTTGAATTGTGGAATTTGAATTGTCAAGGAATTATGAATTGTCGGAATGTGAATTTTCGGGAATGGAATTGTCTGGGAATGTGAATTGTGGGGAATGTGAATTGTCGGGAATGTGAATTGTCGGGAATGGGAATTGTCGGGAATGTGAATTGTCAGGAAGGTGCGGTCCCCTGTGACACCTGCAGTAACAGAAGCAGTGAGAAGCTCTCCCCATGTGAACAGCGGGGTTTGTCCTCTCTCTCCAACCCCATCGAGTCCTGCACGGACACGGCTGGAACAGGAGCATCCTTAATATCCCTCCCTACCCAAACCATCCCGGGATTCCATTGGGACACGCATTTTGGGAAGCTGTCTCTCCATTTAAGCCTGTCCTGAAGCTGAAAATTCCTGGGGTAAAAACCCCCTAGACTGTTTTTTTGTGTGGTTTTTTTTTTTTTTCAGTGCAAACCTCTGTGGGCAATAATAATCAGAATTTTACAGAGGAGCTTCCTTTCTCCCTGAGAGTGACAAAGGGGGAGGAGGAGGCAGGGGGGACGTCTTGTTGGTGTCTTTTTGTTGCTGTCAGTGCAAACCATCTGCAGTGCACAACCATGGTTGTAATCGAATTTTGAGACTCCCTGGATAAAGGGTAGGCTGCAGAGCTCAGAGTGGAAAACATTCTGGGTACCCCGGGGTTCTCAGTTGGATAACATTCCTGTGTCACTCCAGAGGGTCACATGGGCTGGATAACTTATTATGTGCATCCCAGAGGCTCTCTCAGGGCTGGATAACATTCCCTGTGCATTCCAGAGGGTCCTGGATCTGGAAACATTCCCTGGGTACCCCAGAGGGCTCTCACAGGGAGTAACATTCCCTGTGCACTCCAGAGGGTTTCACAGGGCTGGAGAACATTCCCTGTGCACTACCTGAAGGTCTCTTGTGCCTGAATAACATTCCCTGTACATCCCAGAGTGTCTCCAGGGCTGGATCACATTCCCTGTGCATCCGGAGAGGCTCTGGGATGGTTTCCAGGGGCTTTTCCCTGCGGAGAGGGCTGTGTTTGTCCCGGGCGTCCCTGCACTCTCAGAGCTTCAGCAGGGTTACAAAACTGCGTCCCCCTGCTGAAAGCTTTTGCGGCGTGCTTTGAAGCCGTTTTTATGATTCTAATCATTTTGTTAATTTAATTGATTTTTTTTTCTCTTTTTAGTAGGACTTAAATAAAACCTCACACGGGTCCCTGAGGGCCGGCGTTTCTCTTTGATGTGGCCCAGCTCTTCCCCTGCTCTCTCCCGTCCTTTTTCTCCCTTTCTCCTCTCTCTTGCCCTCCAGGAGCTCTGCCCTGACCCTTTACCCCCAGCCAATCTCTCCCTGCAGCCTTTTCCCGTCTCCTCTCCAGCTGGGATGATCCCAGCGCTTTTCCCATCACAAATGAGGGAGATTTCTGTGTCGCTCCGCCCTCAGCATGACCATCTGCCCCCGAACTCCCTCTGATTAGCCCTGATATTTCCTCCCTGGTGCCTCCCCACCCTTTTGGGTGTTTGGCTGGGCGGTCTGCTGCTCCCCTCCCCGGTTTTCCAGCAGCAGAGCCGCTCCATCTCCTCATCCGGAGTGTCTGGGTCCAGCTCCAGTCATTCCGAGCCGCGAGTGTGAAGTAAAAGTTCCTCGATGCTTTTCCTGATGAGCGCAGCTCAGCCAGGCCCTGTCCACCCTGCCCATCGCTTCCAGATGCCCAGTAAAACCAGTTCACTGAGAGCGGGGATGGCCCTGTGGGTGAGGGGCGGCTCCGTGCGGAGTTTTGCCCTCGGGCAGTGCCGGGGATTGTCAAATGCGGCTGTGGCTGCAGGGAGGCGGTGATGCTGTCGGGGATTGTTGGGGTGCGGCGTGGCTGCAGGGAGGCGGTGATGCCGCCCGTGGGTGCTCGCTGCTGTTCCTGACCGGGATGATTTCTCCGGTTCGGAACGGGCAGTTTAACGGTGCCCAGCCCCGGGGTGCGGCTCCTGGGCGAGGAAGGGCTCTGTCCCGATGGCTCTGGTTTGGGAGCACCCTCAGGGCTTTCTGCACTTCCACTGAGCCCGGAGGAGCGGCATTCCCGGGGCAAATCCCTCTGGAGACCGTGCCTGAGCTCCGGCGGTTCCGAGCTCCGCTCCCTGGGCGGCTCCACGGCACCGGGTGGGACCGGGACTGAAATCCCTTCTGCCCCCGTTGCCGTGACAAACGAGCCGTTAAAGCACGTGTTGGCCTTTTCCGCTGTGCCGGTGGCTCCTGTACAGGCAGCGCTGCCCGGGAATCTCCTTTCCTGATTTTGGCTCCTTCTTCACCGTCCTTTGGGTTTCCTGCTCGTACGCCGAGTGTCAAGTGATCATGATTGTTTATGGGATTGTTTGCTTGGGGTTTGTGTTCGAGGTTTTTGGGGTGTTCATGGAAACGTGGAAGGGTTTGAATTGGGAAGGACCTTTGAGAGTATCTCGTTCCAAACCCCTGCCGAGGGAAGAGACATCACAATGCCGGTTTTGGGGTTTGGGTTGTGATCATCCCGACATGAGGAGGAGTTTCTGTGGGGCTGTAACAATCCTTTGATGCTCCGGCAGCTCCTCCTCTCTGTCACACCTCTGTTTCCTGTAAATTCCTGCGGAGTTGGTGGCGCTGGGATCTCTGAGTGAATGAGGGCATTCCTGGATTTCCTCAGGCTGCACCACATCCCGCCCTTCCCATGGCCCTGCAGTGCTCTGGCGCTGTTTTGGTGCCCAGATTTGGCTGCTTGGGGCAGCTTCCCTTGAGAAACCTTTCCATGGAAATCTTTCATGTGTAAAGGAAATCTTCCATGGAAAACCTCCATGTTGGAAAGAAAATCTTTCCTGATCCTGGAAAACCTTTCCATGTGTGGAAAAGAAAATCTTTCCATGGAAAATCCTAGAAACCTTCCATGTGTGAAAAGAAATCTTTCCATGGAAAATCTAGGAAAACCTTCCACGTGTGGAAAAGAAAAATCTTCCATGGAAAATCCTTAGAAAATCTTTCCGTGTGTGGAAAATCCCCTGCTTGGTTAAACGGTGGCTTTAACACCCACACTCGCTCTGTGCTCACACAGACTTTGCCTCCAAATGTCAGCGTTTGCTCTGACTCTTTGGCCACTTTTCTCCCTTTTTTTTTCATTTCCCCGCCGCCCGTGCCCGGCCAAGTCTGGAGCTGTTTGCCAAAAATCCCCCAGCACAGCGAGAAATCCACGCTGAGAGGCACCAAATTCCTGTCAGCTCGGGAGGCTGCAGAGGTGTGTTAGGTAGCCCATCACACAAATCTCGATCAAAATCCCTGAGTAAATGCCACGGGAGCCCTCCAGGAATAGAGCCTTTAATCTTTGGCTGCTCGGAGAGGAGCCGGGTGACAAGGCTGGGCTTATTGCACAAAGCTCGCCGCCGCCACCCGGGGATGTTGGGCACTCCTTCTCCCCGTCCTCTTCCAAGGTTCTTCCTCATTTCTTTCCCTTTCCCATTGCTAAAACACAAAAAAAAACATTAGGAAATGGGACACCTCACCCAGAGTCAGAGTCTGTTTGTAAAGACACCTCCTGCTCACTCCTTTCACTGGGATCCGGCTGGACTTTTCCAACCCAAACCATTCCATGATTTTATCTCCCCGGTGATGGTTTGGACACCCCTCAGCGGGGTATTTCTCACCTGAGCCCATCCAGGAGTGCCCAAACACGGGAATTTCGCGCTTGGCACAAACCCAGAGGGATCCTTACCCCGGAATTCCCAGATTTCCATCCATGGGAATGGTGGGGATGGCCCGGAGCAGCTCCCACCCTCCTCCCTGGCAGCAGAAGCTGCAAATTCACCTGCAGGGAACCAAAAACAGCCCCAGCCATGCCTGGAACTGCAGTTATTGACTGGGCACAATCAATCGCTGCTTTTATTAATCATCTTTAGATAGCAGGATGCTCCTACTCTATCTCTTTGGGTGACTAATACAATAAATTCCCCCTTTTGATGTTCCCTGACATTTGAGCAAATTAAATGGAGCATTAAATGTGATCCTCTTTGGGACAAAAGTGGGCAGGATCATTTGTGAGCACTTTATTAAGGGTTCTGAGCGGGCTGGCAGCACCCTCCACACTGCTGCTCAGCGTGCCTTGTTTATTATTATTTAAATTTGCCCCAGCACTGCTGTATTACCGTGGATCAAATGGTTTTAGTTGGGAGAAATTGAAATATTCCCACATTTCTTTTTATTTTGAACGTGGCACCAGCTGAAGGGCCAGAGTCCCTCTTTGGGTGTTACATGGAATATTTAAGGTATTTTTGCTCTTAAATGGATGGAAACCCTTTAAAAAGTTTTGTCATTTAAGTAATTTTGTTATGAAATGGTTAAATTAATCTTTTTAAGAGGTGATTGCACAAGAATTATTGTTTTATTGTGAGAAAGTGAGCTGATTTTGTGCTGAAGTTTTTGTGCTGAGTCATGAAAATAAATAAAATATTGCAGCCTGGAGAACCCAATAAGGAGAATTCCCCAAAGCGGGGGCTGCCTGACCTCACTCGGATTCATGCGGTGATCCCTGGGGTGATTCTGGGCTATGTTTCCTTACTCAAGGCTGATATTGGGAGATAGAAAGAAACAATAGGAAGGATTTGCACAGGAATTCTAGTGATTGGCTTTCCCCAGTCTATGTTAATAGACTACCAGAGCAGAGACACAGAGATGGATATTGAAAGGGGGCAATGGATGATAGAAGGGGGGTTTCATCAGGTGTTTCGGGGAGCCTGAACCTCTCAAGTACCTCAGCCAATGGGGAAAGAAAGAGGGAACCGCGGCAGGGAAATTGGGATAAAAGGAGGCTGCGTCCTCTATGAATTGGAGAGACCCCATGGGAAATGCCCATGGCCTCTCCCTTTATTCATGAATAAAGTTGCGGGAATCCTCTGTCTCCTTTTTGGACACAAACCTCTGGTGCTTGTGGATTAATTTTCCTAACACCAGGAAGGTCCGTGTGGTTCCTGGGGTGTTTTCTGTGCACAATCACTGCCCGAGGGTTTTATTTCATCCTCTCCTGACAGCGTTTAAATCCCGCAAAGAGTTCTGACAGCTCCTTCTGCCCCCTGTGCCCGGGTGCCACATCCCCAGGGCTCTGGAACCCTCCAGGGCTGAGGATTCCCTGAGGAAATGCAGGAGAAGGGATAGAACGGGGAATTGAGGCAGATTTGGGGATTCCAGGGGCTGCTGCTTCCTCTCTGACCCATTGTGATGCTGATCCCCTCTTTAACGGGCAGCAGCCGCTGGTGCCTTTGCAAACAGGCGGGCAGGATTCCCATTAATGGAAAATCCTTAGAAATTTCCTTATAAACCCCTCTGTGCCCCGGGCAGGAGTGTGGAGGTGCTGAGGGTGAGCTGAGTGACACAGAGCCAGGCTGTGCTGCTCTGGGTGTGTGATGGGGCCATTCCTGGTGTTTGTGGCACTGTCCCCTCTCTGCAGCCCATCCTGGGGTCCCCAAGGCTCGATGGCTCTGCAGGAAACACCTCTGGAATGTGGGAGCTGTTAAAACCCCTTGTTAGGAAAATTAATCCACAAGCACCAGAGGTTTATGTCCAAAAAGGAGACAGAGGAGTCCCACAGCTTTATTGATGAATAAAGGGAGACGTCAATGGGCATTTCCATGGGATCTCTCAAATCCATAGAAGACCAGCCTCCTTGTACCCAATTTCCCTGCCAGCGGTTTCCTCTCTCTTTCCCCACTTGGCTGAAGGTACTATGAGAAGGTTCAGTGCTCTCCTGAAACACCTGATGAAACCCTGCTATTCTAATTGCCATCCATCCCCCTTTCAATATCATCTCTGTGTCTCTGCTCACTTGTAGTCTATTAACATAGACTGAGGAAGCCAATCAGTAGAATTCCTATAGCAAATTCTTCCTATTGTTTCTTTCTATCTCCCAGAATCAGCCTGTATTGTCACAGCTGTCCAGAGTCACAGGTCTGTTTGAAAAGACACTCCCTTTCATTCCTTTCCACCACTCATGGCTCCTCAGTTATCCAGAGCTGCTCTGCTCCATGTCACCCAAACCTTTCCAGCCTGGATGTATCTGCAGATTCCCGCTCATGAAACCTCCTCAAATGTTTCCATTTCGCCCAACTCAAACCATTTGATCCACGGTAATATGGCAGTGCTGGGGCAAATTTAAATAATAATAATTTGATTATTAATTTTGAAATATTAACTTTATTGTTTTACAATATTAACGTCCTGAAATTTTTAACTTTAATTTAAGACCCAACGAATTTCCTTTCTCTGTTGTGGAAATAACATTCTTAAAGAATGGGATTGGCTCGGCAGGACCTGCTGCTCCTCCATCCCAGCCTCCTCCTCCTCTTCCCCAGACACGGAAATCCCTGCTCTGAGGTTCCCCTTTGTAAAAAAAAATAAAAAACGAGCGGTGTCTGAGAATCTCAGAGCCTCTGGAATCTCACCCCAAACTTTACGAGCTCTTTAAAGCGCCCATGAAAGTTTCACGAGTTGCCATGCCCGTTTTTGATGCTATGATTTAAACACCTCTACTCTCCTCTCATTTTTGGTGAGATTTTCTTTCAGCTTTTTTTTCTTTCCCTTTCTCCAGGGAAATGCGCTGATAAAATCCTGTGGTGGTCACTGGTTCCTCGCTGGGCCAGGAGGGGTTGGGATGGATTTCAGGGAAAGGTTCTGCTGTCCCCAGAGGGGTTGGGATGGATTTCAGGGATAGGTTTTGCTGTACCCAGAGGGGTTGGGATGGATTTAAGGGATAGGTTGCGGTGCACTGTCACCTGCAGAGGGCGGCCTCCCAGAGTTGGTGATGGATTTCAGGGAACATTTCTGCTTGTCCCCAGAAAGGGCACTGTCCAAAGGCGGTTGGGATGGATTCCTCAGTGGAATATGGTTTCTGCCTGTACCAGGCATCCCAGAGCGGCTTGGGTGGATTTCAGGGAAAGGTTTTTTGCTGTGCCGTGTCACTCCGAGTAGGGATGATTTCGGGACGAGGTCTGCTTCAGAGGGCCTCCGGGAGCGATTTAGGACAAGGTTTCCCCCAGGAATGGGACATTCCAAGCTGCGCTAGAGTTTACAGCCGTTCCATAGGGATGCTCCAGATGGGATTTTGGGTTCGTGGCAGAGCCAAGGGGTTTGATCCGTGATCCTGCGGGTCCCTCCCAGCTCAGGGTGTTGTGATTCCATCCCTGACTCCCCTGATCGCTGTCACAGCCCCTCCCTGACCCCCCGATGTGCCCAGGACGGGGATGGAGCTGGAGCCTGTGTGTGCCAGGGGCACAGAGGGCAGGCTCGGGTGCAGGGCAGGGGGTCCCCAGGCAGGGAGGATGCTGAAATGTGGGTCCATTAGGGCAGAGAGCACATAATGTCCCCGGCACGGGCATTTGTCACCGTGGGTGCTGAGTGTGGAGGCTCCCGAGGAGCCCTAATCTGGGGGGGAATGGGGACATTAGTGCTCATGTTCCCGAGGAAAATGTCCTTATCTCGCCCCTTGCATATGTACGCGGCCGCCGCGGGGCCCTGGGTAAGTAGGGCTCCTTGTTTCATTGAAAGCAGCGGTAAATAGTCACATAAAACCCAGATAATTCGCCGCCTTGTAAGTCAGAGCCCCAGGCAGTCTTATCACTTCTTTTGTCATGTCCCTTACACTTCCAGGGCAATTCCGTGTCAAATTGCTCTACATTTTGCACCCTGACCCAGCAAAAGTGGAAGCCTGCAAAAAACTTGCCTCTCTTCATCTTTCTAGTTTTTTTTTCTATTCCTCTTCCTTTTTACGTTTATGACCTGAGCTGTTTTCCTTCCCTGCGAGCCGGGTGTCGTTGCGTGTGTGAGTTGGTGGGTGAGGTGTTCTGTATGGTGTAGCTGTTCTGTGTTGTCCTAGTGTCTGTGTGTCTGTGAAGGTGTCCGTGTGTCTGTGAAGGTGTCCGTGTGTCTGTGAAGGTGTCCTGTGTGTCTGTGTTTTGTGTCTGTGTGTCTGTGAAGGATGTTCTGTGTGTCTGTGTGTCTGTGTTTTGTGTCTGTGTGTCCGTGAAGGTGTTCTGTATGTCTTGTGAAGGTGTTCTATGTGTCTGTGTCTGTGTTTTGTGTGTCTGTCTGTGTGTCTTGTCCGTGTGTCCTGTGTCTGTCTGTCTGAATGGCCGTGTTTGCTCTGTGTTCCTGTGAATGCGTGCTCTGTGTGTCTGTGTCCGTGTGTCTGTCTGTCTGTGAAGATGTTCTGTGTGTCTGTGAAATGGCTTGTGTTCTGAAAGTGTTCTGTGCTGTGTCGTGTTTGAAGTGTTCGGGTGTGTCTTTGTTAGGTGTTTCTGTGTGTCCTTCTGTGTATTCGTCTGTGTTTTCTGTCTCTGTGAAGCTTTTCTGTGTCTGTGTTTTGTGTCTGTGTGCCTGTGAAGGTGTTCTGTGTCCATGTGTCTGTGTGAACCTGCTCTGTGTCTGTGTGTCTGTCTTGTGGAATGCTTTCTCGTGTCTGTTGATTGTGTTTCCCGTGTGCCTGTTGAAAGTGTGTCATGTGTTTTGACACTTCATTTTCTGTGTCTGTTGAAAGTGTGTCTGTTAGTGGTCTGTCGAAGCTGTGTCTGTAGTCTGTGTTTTGGCTGTGTCTGTCGTGGTTTCTGTTAATCTCGGTCTTCTGTAGCTGTCGTGAGGTGTGTCTGTCTGTTGTGTCTGCTGAGCTGTGTCTGTCTGTCTTTTGTGTGTCTGTGTGAGTGTGAAGCTGTTCTGTGTCTGTGTGTCTGTCTGTGTGTCTGTGAAGCTGTGAATGTGTTCTGTGTCTGTGTGTCTGTGTTTTGTGTCTGTGTGTCTGTGAAGCTGTTCTGTGTCTGTGTGTCTGTCTGTGTGTCTGTGAAGCTGTTCTGTGTCTGTGTGTGTGAGCTGTTCTTGGTTGTCGTGTCTGTGCTGTGGTCTTTGTGTGTTCTGTTGTTCTGTCTGTCTGTGTGAGTGTGAAGCTTTCTGTGTCTGTGTGTCTGTCTTGTTGTGAGGCGTGTGTCTGTGCTGTCTGTCTGTGTGTTGTTTGAAGGCTTCTGTTCTGTGTCTGTGTGTCTGTCTGTGTGTCTGTGAAGCTGTTCTGTGTCTGTCTGTCTGTGTGAGTGTGAAGCTGTTCTGTGTCTGTGTGTCTGTTGCTGTGTTGTGACTTTGTGTCTGTGGTCTGTCTGTTGTGTTGATCTGTTCTGTGTCGTGTCTGTCTGTCTGTGTGTCTGTCGCAAGGCTTTCATGTAGTCTGTGTTGGTCTGTCGTGTGTGGTCTGTGAGCTGTTCGCTGTTCTGTGTGTCTCGGGAGGTGTCCCCGGAGCCCCATCCTCCCATCCGTGCCCAGAGTTTGCCCCCGTTTAACCCCGGGCGGAGGGAAAGCAGCGCTCTGTGAGTAACTTTCCAGCGAGGATATCGCTCACTGAGCAGGGAGCTCTCCCCACGCCCGCTGTCCGGGCTGAGCCCCAATTTCGGTGCCAACCCCGCGGAACAAAGGCTGCTGTCCCCTTCACAGCCACTCTTCCCCCGAGAACAGCCGGGGCAGGGCTGCTGCCAGCCCCGCACCGAGCCCCAGCCGCGTTTCCCCATCCTGTAAATGCCAGGGCGCCGCAGCCCCGCTGGAGTTAACGGCGCGGCACTTTTGTGTTCCGTAGCATGAATCATTAATCATGAGGCAGGCCATATTCTTGTACTGCTGCTGCTTTCATTACTTGGCCTAATTAAACAGTTCTCTGAACTGGAATCTCAGATTCCTCTGTTACAGATTATCATTAATTATGGTGAAAGTGCTCAGAGATGTTGGACTCAATTATATTCTGCTCAACTCTGGCACGGCGTGATTCATTGCACAGCCTGCGCTGCAGATGTACTCTGTTCTTATCTCGCACTCCCACTTTTGTAAATTGGGCTCTGCCAGCCAACAAACCGAGAGTTATGTGCCGCCTTTTCATTAAAAACATGTTGGAGAAGCACACACCAATTAAGGAGCCTGTATTTTATGCCCGGCGAGAGGAGCGGGGTTTGGGAGGCAGCGCTGAGCGAGCGGTGGCTCCGCTCTTCACTCGCTCCTGGTGGCTGCTCCAGGTTCCTCTGCCCCATCTGGGCTCCTCTGCTCGGTCCGGGCCCCTCTCTGTGCCCCGTCCAGTTTCCTCTTGCCTGTCGTCTCTCTGCTCAGTCTTTCTCATTCAGCTTCCTCTCTCTGCCCAGTTTCCTCTCTGCCCTGTCCAGGCTTCTGTCTCTGCTCAGGTTCCTCTCTCAGTTCAGGTTTCTCTCTCTGCCCATTTCCCTCTCTCTGTCCAGGTTCCTCTCTCTGTCCAGGTTCCTCTCTCTGTTCAGGTTCCTCTCTCTGTTCAGGTTCCTCTCTCTGTTCAGGTTCCTCTCTCCGTTCAGGTTCCTCTCTCTGCCCAGGTTTCTCTCTGCCCAGTTCCTCTCTCTCTGCCCCCGTTCCTCTCCCTCTGCCCAGTTTCTCTCTTTGCCCAGTTCCTCTCTCCGTTCAGGTTCCTCTCTCTCCATTCAGGTTCCTCCCTATTCAGGTTCCTCTCTCCGTCCAGGTTCCTCTCTCTGCCCAGTTCCTCTCTCCATTCCGGTTCCTCTCCTCCACCTTCCCAAAATGCAGCTCCTCACAGGTTCTGGAGCCCAACACGGCTCCCTGCCCAGCTGGGGCTGTTCACCGAGCCCTTCCTCCCTTCCCCACCCATTGAAATGCTGGCAATGGCCCGAGCAGCCTGGATTTCTCCTGATGATTAATGCAGAAAGTGGCCGGAGTGGAGCGGCAGCGTAACTGTGTTAATATTAATTATTGTGTTAATACCCAGCCAGCCTCGGCGCCTTCCGGCAGGCGGTTTCACCAATTAAACTGGTGAAATAATTAAATAATTAAATTGGTTTCACCAATTAAGGTGCGAGGTAAACTCGCGGCTTTGCAGCTTGGTGTTTCAAAATGTTTTGTGTTCTGAATTGAGACTAAATTCGAAACGACAACCGTCAGGAATTTAAAGATTATTAGCATCTGAAAAGGAATGATCCTGCAGAAAAAGAGAAGTGGGGGTTTTTCCTTTTTTATTTTTGGCGTGTTTAGAACTCGGTGTTTCTACAGGAACAGCTGTGAGGTGACGTGGTGGTCAGTTAAATTCCCTTGAATCAGGTAAAAATAGATTTTGTGATAAAATTGGTGAGCAATGTGTCATCCCTGGTGGAAAAGCCCCGCCGAGGATCCTGGCACGGCTCGGACAGCGATGCCAGGTCTGGGAGCAGATCCCCGAATCCCTGAATCCCCGAATCCCTGAATCCCTGAATCAGAGCGCTCCGCTCGGAGCTCAGCTGTTCCCAAACTGAAATAGATTGCCAACAAAATTGCTCCTCCTGCTCGTCCATTGTCAACAGGAGAGGATTTCCCCGGCGCGGGTTAACGTGGCTCGCATGAGAGAGCCGGGGCAGGGCCGGGCTCGATCCGGGCGGGCTCGATTGATATTCAGCGACAGAGATGGGAAATGATCAGATAATTCACCTGCCCTAAGTGGATTTGTTTCTCCGTGTCAAAACACACCCCGGCTTTTATCTACAGGTAGATTGGAGCAGAGAGCCCTTGATTAAGTTATCAGGAGAGCAGCGTGGTTTGTGCTGCGGCTTTGATTGTGGGGGGAAAAGGCAGCTCGTACACAAATAACTGGTGTGGAACAGGGAGGGACCGGGAATCCCAC
>VKON01002033.1:29084-49271 GCA_009741485.1 Malurus cyaneus samueli
CGCTCTCCGGCCACCTCCACCCCTGTCCAGCCCTGCCCAGGCACTCCTGGGGGCAGTCTCCCAGGAATTCACCTGGCACGAGCTGGGGGGCTAAAGAACGCCAGCGTGGCTTTGGGACCAAATTGGTTGGGCTGTGGGGTCTGACCCGTGGCAAAGCGGGAATTCTGGAAATAGGGGCAGTTCTCTCTTGTTGACCGGGATGTGGGTTTAACAGTTCACACTGAATTTTGGAGAAAACGACAGGAGAGAAAACCCACAGTGTGAGAGAAGATTATCTATCCATTGTGGATCAATTGTCTATCAATTGTTATCAATTGTTATCAATTTTCTATCAATTGTCAGTTTTTATGCAATTGATGGCTGACATTCTATCCATTTTCTCTCATCCATCTATCAATTTGCTTTCATCCATCTATCAATTGCCTTTCATAAATCTCTCAGTTGTCTCTCATTTATCCCCAAATCCTCCATCCCTGCATGTCCATACCATTCTGGCTGGTTCGCCTTTCCAAACCCAAAACTCACGTGGGAATTCTGGCTGCTTCACCTTTCCAAACCCAAAACTTGGGTGGGAATTCTGGCTGGTTCACCTTTCCAAACCCAAAACTTGGGTGGGAGTTCTGGCTGGTTCACCTTTCCAACCCAAAACTTGGGTGGGAATTGTGCTGGTTCGCCTTTCCAAACCCAAAACTCTCCTGAGGAATTCTGTCTGGCTCACCTTTCAAAACCCAAAATGAAGGAATTCTGGCTGGTTCGGCTTTCCAAACCCAAGATTCCCGAGGGAATTCTGGCTGGTTCACCTTTCCAAACCCAAAACTCCTGAGGGAATTCTGGCTGGTTCACCTTTCCAAACCCAAAACTGGAGGGAATTCTGATTGGCTCACTTTTCAAACTCAAAACAAGGGAATTCTGGCTTGTTCACCTTTCCAAACCCAAATTCCCGAGG
This sequence comes from Malurus cyaneus samueli, assembly GCA_009741485.1. NCBI lineage: Eukaryota > Metazoa > Chordata > Aves > Passeriformes > Maluridae > Malurus > Malurus cyaneus. Next base: position 30,031 of record VKON01002033.1, read on the forward strand.
GAATTCCCTGCCTGGGGCAGGGCAGGGCGATGTTTGGGATGTGTCCGGGGTGCCGGGCGTGGCCCCGGGCTCCTCCACCGCAATTATTTCATTTCCAGCCCGCTGCGTTGGTGTTTGATTGCGCCGTGATAAGATAATGATGATGGGGGGAATTGCTGCCTGCAGAAATTGCAATCAGCTCGACAGCAGCAGCAGAGCTTCCCCAGGACTGGGGCTCCTGGAATCCAATGATCCCGCTCGGCACGGGCTGGGGCTTCTCCCTCTTTGTCTGGGAGAGCCTGGAGGGAAAGGGGAGCCCGGGCAGAGATGGGTTGAGGAGCTGGAGCAGGGAATCCAGGCAGAGCAAGTGGTTCTGAGGTTTTGGGCACTGGTCTTGTCCTGTGTGGGCACAGACTGTGACATTTATCCAAACACACAGACTCAGGAATCCTGGAATGGTTTGGGATGGAAGGAATGTCAGAGCCCATCCCATCCCACTCTCCATGGCAGGGACACCTCCCACCATCCCAGGGAGCTCCAGCCTGGCCTTGGGCACTGCCAGGGATCCAGGGGTGGATTCCATCCCACGCCTCCCAGGAACAATCCCATATCCCAATATCTCCACTCATCCCTGGGCATTTTTGGGAAATGTGTAAAAAGCGCTTCACTGGCTATGAGGAACAGCAGCACTTCACAAAACTTGAGTGGTGTGGTGAGGACAGTGAGAGGATCATCACACCATCCCGGACTGGATGTGGGTAATTAGGCGTGGATATTGCGCGGAGTGGATGAGAGTTGGATTGGAATGGAGATGGGGCTGGTTAATCCAACCCCCCTGGCACCTCCTGGGATTCATTAGCTGCGGGTTTCGAATTATCTCCCAGGTTAAACAAAAGAATTGGGGCTTTTTGCATATCTCGGCAAGGTAGGGATCCTCTGGAGACTGCAGATTATCTCGGTAATATTTTTTTTCCTCCCCTGTACGTTCCCGTAGCTAAGAAATCGCTGAAAATAATTTCTGGAACACTTACCAGGCTTACAGAGCCTGCCTGCCTTAAATAAGGATATTACACTTAATTAAGCATTGTGCCTGTGGGGCCGAGCGTGCAGGGTTCAGCCGACAAGTCTCAGGTTACGGGAATTTTTTAGTCGAATGCAATGGCTTCAGCAACTTTTGGGATTCAGGCTGCTGGCTGGTGAGGAAATCTCGGATGTTTGGAGAGGAGGAATTACTGATCTAATGCACAGAATTATTGTATTGCTGTGTTAAAGTGCTGTGAGCCACGGGGCTGTTTAGTCATGCTCAGATGAAGTCGGCAATGTTGCCTTTATCCTCGCCACGAGAAGAGGATTATTATTTTTAAAATGGAGATTTTTTTTGTTTTTGTTTTTTTTGGGTTTTTTTTTTCCCCACCTCCCACATTTTCAAATCACCGAAAGTTTGACTGACACTAATTTCCCGAACAAGATCCCCTGGAAACGGCAGTTTATGCGGTGAAATGCTAACAGACAGGGCTCGTGATGTCCCCTCGGCGCCGCTCGGCGCTGTCAGCGGCGGGAGATGCGCGGTGCCAGCGCGGGGAGCGGGAGCTGTCACCAGCCACGAACGCGCTGTGCTTTATCACTCACAGGAGCGCGGCCGGCGCTGTCAGCTCCGCGCAGAGCGAGAGTCAACACAAATAAAGGCGCGGAGGCAAATGATAATGTCTGAGATAGATCCAGGCTCATTCTCGCCAGTGCTTTTTATTCAAACCTTAGAGATGACATGATGTGAAAAATGAGCCCGTGTCTAGTTCAGTGCCCATTAGTGTGTGAGCACATTATCTTCCACTTTTCACATTCAATCTCGCCCAACATCCCGTGGCAGCTGCAGCTCCTTCTCGGCCCGGCAGCTGCAGGGGCTGCCAGCGCCTCTCCTTCCTCCGTGGGTGGCGGAGCTGCCCCTAAAACAGACCCTAAAAGAGACCCTAAAAGGGTTCCTGGGGAGGCGCTTTGTGGGACCGGCCTTGGAGCGCTGCGTCCTCCCTGCCGGGAGCGGGGCTGGGCCGGCTCCTCCCGCATCCAGGAGGGATCCCCGGGATGGTCTGCAATCCCCTTCTCCGATTTTGGGATGATCTGTGGCTGCTCCTGCTCCTCCATTCTCATCCCATCAACCCCACCGTTCCTTCCTCCCTGCCGGGAGCGGGCCGGGCTCCTCCCGCATCCAAAGGGATCCCCGGGTGGGTCTGGGATGCCTCAGCACATTTTATCAGTGTTTGGGATCCCCTTCTCCTGCTTTGGGATATCTGGGGCTGCTTTCTCCCTTCACCCATCACCCATCCTCATTCCCCGATCCCACTGCTCCTCCCTCCATCCCCAGGCAGGTCCCTGAGCCAGGCAAGGACCATCCCATCCCTGTCCATGGGGAGATCCCAGCTTGTTCCCTTCATCCCATCCCTGTCCAAGGGGAGATCCCAGCTTGTTCCCTTCATCCCTCCCTGTCCTTGGGATGGTTTCAGCTCCTTCCCTTTATCCCATCCCCTGCTCATGGGGAGATTCCAGCTTCTTCCCTTCATCCCATCCCTGTCCATGGGGAGATCCCAGCTCATTCCCTTCATCCCTCTCTGCCCTGGGATGGTTTCAGCTCCTTCTCTTCATCCCTCTTCTGCTCATGGGGAAATTCCAGCTCATTCCCTTCATCCCTCCCTACCCCTGGGATGGTTTCATCTCCTTCCCTTCATCCCTCTGTTGCTGGGGCCAGAGAGGGGTGAGCATCCCTCACCGATTTTAGGGATACAGGAGCTGACAGAGCCCTTCCCGAGCCCTTCCCGAGCCTTTAAAAATAACAGCAGGAACCTCAGCCGGGCACATGAATCACTTTCCCGAGGAGGTTTTAGCACAGCCGCTGACACCATCAGTACCCGAGTAAAATTCCTATTACTCTCCAGTATAACCTTTAATTACCCCCACCACCCCAAAAATATCCCTCAATTACCTCGCAGGCAGAATTATGCATATTTTTAAAGTTCTCCCAGGGATAGAACACTAAACGTTGGGTTGTTATGGTTCAGTGGTTTAAATTACAGTGTACTTAATTAAAACAGCGTAAAAAGCTGTCAGTATGCACATCATGGCACAGACTTTGATTGGGGATTTCTTCCTCTCCTGCTCGGCCATCGGGTTGTCATTTGCCAGCACCTTGGTGCTGGAGCCATCATTTCATGGGGAGAAAATGGTAAACAAGTGACACTTGTGAGGAAAAAAGTGACAAGGGAAGAGCGGGCCGCCCCGGAGGAGGAGGGGAAATAGGCGGGATTTGGGCTGGGAAGAGGGAAATCTGGGAATTGGGGGGTGTTGTTAGGAGAGGATGGGAGATGGAGGGAAGGAGGGAAAGGAGAGGTTGGGGTGTCTCACCCAGGTCCCTCTGGAGGGGTGGGAATGCTGGGATGTGCCTGTTGGGGTAGGAGATAAAGGAACAAAACTCTCGGATGACAGTGGGACTGCAGCTGTGGTCTGGGTGGGAATGAACCTTAAATCCCATCCATCCAATCACATCCAACCAGCCAAATCTCCATCCCAATCCCCATCCCAATCCCATGGATCCCCAATCTCCATCCCATCCCATCCCATCCCATCCCATCCCAGCCATGGCAGGAACCCTTCCCATCATCCCAGGTTATCCCAGCCTGGCCTTGGGCACTGCCAGGGATCCAGGGGTGGAATTCCATCCCAGCCCCTCCCAGGAACAATTCCCAATTCCCAATATCCATCCATCCCTGCCTCTTCCACCTTAAAGCCTTCCCCTTGCCCCATCACTCTCCGCCCATAAAAAAATCACCACCTATTTTTTACAAGCCCCAATTTTTTATTTATATGGGCCTGGATTAAAGACTGCAGAGTTTGGGACAGCTCCACCATCCCTCATATTTTGTTGTTCCCAAATGCCCAAGTTTTATTTCCAGAACTTCTTCCTGAGCTTTAGGAAAAAAAAAAAAAAAAAAAAAAACAACAAACAAAACAAACAACCAAAAAACAAACAAAAAAAAAAAAAAAAAAAAAGAAAAAACCCCCAAAAATAAAACCCCAAACCTGTTCTGCTGCACCACAGAATCGTGGAATCCCAGAAAGGTGTGGGGTTGAAGGGACCATAAAGATCCCGCAGTTCCAACCCCTGCTGGGGTGATCCCACCAATAATGGGGTCATTTATCTCTGATTTGGGATCCTGCAGAGATGTGGAGAGGGAGGGGAGGGGCTGCAGTCAGGGCTGGCTCTGGGGTGACCAACTGTAGGGTCACGGGGGTTTGGGATTGCTCCCCGTGCCCCGGGTTTGGGATTAGAGGGGGTGACACCTCGGGGTGCTGATCAGGACAGCACCAGACAGCTCTGAGAGGGTCAGCGGGATTGGAGCTGAGGGAGATGGGGAAGGGGCTCACCCTGGAGAAAAGGGGGATCAGGGGGGACCTTGTGGCTCTGCACAACTCCCTGACAGGAGGAACAGCTGGGGGGATTTGGGATCTGCTCCAGGGAACAGGGACAGGAGGAGAGGGAACGGCCTCAGGCTGGGCCAGGGGGGACATTGGAAGGGATTTCCCCATGGAAAATGTCAGGAACTGCCCAGGGAGGTTTGGAGTCCCCACCCCTGGAGGAGTTTTGGGGTCCCTATCCCTGGAGGAGGTTTGGGGTCCCGTCCCTGAGGAGTTTGGATCCCACCTGGAGGAGTTGGCCCTGTCCTGGAGGAGGTTTGGGTCCCATCCCGGAGGAGGTTGGGTCCCATCCCTGGAGGAGTTTGGGGTCCCTGTCCCTGGAGGAGGTTTGGGGTGCCCATCCCTGGACGAGGGGTTTGGGGTGCCCATCCCTGGAGGAGGTTTGGGGTCCCCATCCCTGGAGGAGGTTTGGGTGCCATCCCGGAGGAGGTTGGGTCCCCATCCCCTGGAGTGTCAGAGCTCTTGAGGTGTCCCTCAGTGCTCTGGTGACAGGAGGGCATTGGGCACAGCTTTGGCTCCATCCCCCCACCCCATTGGTTTCCTCTCCTCTCTTTTCCCAGGTGTTTTCCCGCACATCTGGAATTGCAGGAGCCCCTCGGAGCCCTGGATCTGCTCTGGAATTTGGGAATTTTTCTCCCCGCATTCCTGCACAGGCTCTCCAGATTGCCGATCCCCCAACGCACAGATGGAGCCTGCGAGGGGGAGAGGGCTCCCAAAGCCAATTAAACACGATCCGTGTCCAAGGAGGCTTCTGGAAACGCTGCTGCCTGTGAATTCCTGCCGTCCTGAGCTCCGAGTGCTGCCAGAGCAGGAGAGGGAGGGACGGGCACCGTTTCCTCGCTTTAAGGTCACCTCGGATTTTTTAACGTTTCTTTAAATTTTTTTTTTTTTTCTAAATTTAAAGCAAAACTCCTGAGAGAGCTCCCAGCTTGGCAATATCCTGGAGAAATTTAAATATCCAAAGAGCAGGTTTTTGTCATTTCTGTCCATGAATTCTGCCTGCCATTCCAGCCCGGTCCTCAGCATGGAAGGCAAGCCCTGGTTTGCAGTGAGACAGATGAGAGCAGGGGAAAGAGAGAGAAAAAGGAGTTCCCAAAGGGGGAAATCCTGGTCAATGCCAGGAATATTCCTCTGTTCCTGGAGCATTTGGGCTCAGGAACCCAAAAAGCTGCGGGAAAAATCCATCCAGGTGAGGGAGGGGAGGCAGCAGGTCAGAATGGTCCCTGCTTTGTGCTCGTAATGCCAGAAACTTCGGGGTTCCCGTATTGTGTTCCCAACTTGGTGAGGGGCTGGGGAAGGCTGAGATCCGCTGGGAAGGTCGGGGGGGAATGTCTGAGGAGCTGGGAGAAGCGTGTCCTGGGAATACTTGGGAAGGTCAGTGCAGAGGTGAAGGTGGGGTTTTACAGTAGCTGGGCCAGTGTGAAATTCCTGGAGAGTGGTAGACCGATGCAGGGATCGGAACGTCCCTGTCCACGGAGCTGATGCCAGTTAATCGCTGCAGACCCTAGCTAGGTGGGAGTCCTGCAGTATCGGTATGCCCGTTTCCTCCCCGGTATCTCCCAGTTATCCCTCCAGTTATCCCTACCCAGTTATCCCCCCAAGTTATTGTCCCTCCCAGTTATCTCCATCCCGGTTACCTCGAATCCTCCCAGTTATCCCTCACCGGTATCCCTCCAATTAATCCCTCCGTTGAATCCCTCCCCCGTTATTCCCAAGGTATCCTCCTCCAGTTACCTCCCCCAGTTATCACCCTCCCCGAGTTTATCCTCCCATGTCCTACATTATCCCTCCCGAGTATCCCTCCCCGGTTATCCCTCCCCAGTTATCCCTCCATATCCGTCCCAGTTATCCCCAGTTATCTCCAGTTACCCTCCCATTATCCCTCCCGGTTATCCTCCCCAGTTATCCTCCCAGTTATCCCTCCCAGTTATCCCTCCCCAGTTATCCCTCCCACGTTATCCATCCCCAAGTTATCCTCTCCCCAGTATCCTCCCAGTTTATCCCTCCCCTAGTGTATCCCTCCCAGTTATCCTCCCAGTTATCCCTACCCTCGTTATCCCTCCCCGTTACCATCCCCAGTTACCCTCCCCAGTTAATCCTCCCGAAGTTATCCCTCCCAGTTATCCCTCCCCCGGTTATCCTCCCATTATCCACCTCCCAGTTATCCCCCTACCCCGGTTATTCTCCCAGTTATCCTCCCAGTTATCCTCCCGGTTTATCCATCCCCAGTTATCCCCCAGTTACCCTCCCCAGTTATCCTCCCGGTATCCTCCGGTTATCCATCCCCAGTTATCCCTCCCAGTTATCCCCCCCAGTTACCTCCCGCGGTTATCCATCCCACGTATATCCTCCCAGTTATTCCTCCCCAGTTATCCTCCCCAGTTATCCTCCCAGTTTATATCTCCTCCCCAGTTATCCCTCCCAGTTATCATCCCCAGTTAATCCCTCCCAGTTATCCCCCCGTACCCCCCAGTTATCCTCCCCGGTTATCCCTCCATTATCCCTCCCATTATCCCCCCGGTTATTCTCCAGTTATCCCTCCCCAGTTATCCCTCCCCAGTTATCCCTCCCAGTTATCCCTCCCAGTTATCCCTCCCCAGTTATCCCTCCCCAGTTATCCCCCCAGTTATCCCTCCATTATCCCTCGTTATCCCTCCCCGTTATCCCTCCCCAGTTATTCCAGCATTTCCAACACCGGGTGAATTTGGGTGTTGGAATTGGGAGAAGGAGCCGGGTCAGGCAGGTCCTTCGGGAACGGGAAGGTGTCGGACAAACACAGAAATGAAACCGCTCGGGAAAAGGCAAACAGTGCCGGGGAGGAGCGGGATTGAGGCAAATATTGGATCAAGGCAAACACTGCAGCAGATTCCGGGGACAATTCCAGCGGCAGCAGAGCCGGGAGCGTGCTGACAATGGAGAGAAGGGCTGAGATGGGAGGAAAAAAAACCCCAGGTTTGGGGCAGGACTTGGTGACCAAAATTATTGGGGACAGAACCAAAAAAATGGGATCAGAGCTCCAAAATCCCTGGATTCAGCCGAGGGATTGGTGTTTGGACCAGCACAGCCCCAGGGATCAAAACACCCAACTCCGGGTGTGGGGATTCGGTGATTCATTGGAGAGAATCCCAAACTGGATCCCAAAGGAGTTCCCTGACTGCCGATGGGATGGGATGGGATCAATGGGAGGATGGGATCCATGCGATGGGATGGGATTTGGGATGGGATTTGAGGATGGGATGGATATAGGATGGATGGGATGGATGGGATGGGGGATTGGGATGGGATGGGAGGGGATCTTATGGATGGGATGGATTTGGATGGGATTTGGGATGGGATGGAGGATGGGATCTAAGGGATGGGATGGGATGGGATGAATTGGATGGGATGGATAATAGGTGGATGGATTTGGGATGGGATGGGATTGGAATGGGTGGGTGGGATGGGATCCATGGGCTGGGATGGGATGGGATTCAATGGGATGGGATGGATCCATGCGAATGGGATGGGATTTGGGATGGGATTTGGGATGGGATGGGATATAGGATGGGATGGGATGGATGGGATGGGATGGGATGGGATGGGATGTGATCTATGGGATGGGATGGGATTTGGGATGGGATTTGGGATGGGATTGTGGATGGGATGGGATTATGGGATGGGATGGGATTTGGGATGGATTTGGGATGGGTGGGATATGGATGGGATGGGATTTGGTGGGAGGATTTGGAATGGATGGGTTGGGATGGATCCATGGGATGGGATGGGATTTGGGATGGGATGGGATCCATGGGATGGGATGGGATTTGGGATTGGATGAGATGGGATGGGATAGGATCCATGGGATGGGATCCATGGGATGGGATGGGAAGCACAGCCACACTCTGGATAAATATCCAATGGGAAAACCAGGAAGATCCATCGGGGAAGGATCTGTCAGGGCAAAGAATCCTAAATAATGGCTGAGATACCCTAAAAATGTGCTGGAAGCTGGGAAAGGGGGCAGATAAAGGAGCAGAGATTTCAAAAACCCAAATAAAGCCCTGGGGTGTGCAGGGCACAGAGCTCTCCCTGAGCCTGCTCTGCATGGAGCAAATCCTCCTGTCCCAAACAAACAGAGCAGGAAAACGTGCTGGGAAAAGAGGATTTGGGGCACATTCTGGAAAATTCCACTTTGAGAAAATTTCCATTCTGGAAAATCCACTCTGAGAAGGATTCAGGGCCAGCTGTGGAACCTCAGGGCCGTTTTTTCACGAGAGGAAAATGTCAGCATTGGCTATTTGTCTTGGGAAGGAAATCTATGGATCCATGGACTCCCTGTGAGCTCCTCGGGGCTGCTCCACCTGGCACAATCAGGAGAAAAAACATTAAAATCAGGAGAAAAAAAAAACATTATCAGGAGAAAAAAAAAAAAAACATTAAAAATGGGCAAAGGCCAATTCCAGAGGAACCCCATCAAATCCCGGGATTTAAACGAGCCCAACACTGGGTGCTGTCAGCTCCCAAATTAGCCTAACAAGCTGTGTGTTCCCATAAATCCTGCTCCTCTTTAATTAGGACATCACTGGAAAGATGAAGGAATGAAATTTCCAGTGCTGGAACGCTCTGGGTTCTGTGGGAAGCAGAAAAAATGGAAAAATTTGGTGGAAAAAAAAAAAATTGGTGGAAAAATCTCCCTGGGAAGAGGAGGAAAACATTTGGAATGGTTGTGACGAAGGTTTGAACAGCCCAAAAATGGGAAAAATCCACAGCGAGGATGGAAGTGAGCGAGACATCGACGCTGGGTTATCAGACTGCAATCATTCCCCAATATTCCCCAAGATAAATGGGAAGGAATGTTTTCCAAGAAAAAAAAAAAAAGGAATGTGGCAGAGAGCTGCCTTTGACACGGGAATTATTGATAGGCGTGATAAACTTCTGAACATCCAGCGGGGAAAAAAACAGACAGCAGCGCTGGGAGCGGGGAGTGGAAGTGGGAAATGCTGGGAATTGCTGGGAAAATGCTGGGAAATTGCTGGGGAAGGTTGGGAAATACTGGGGAATATTGGGAATTGCTGGGAAATGATGGGAAATGCTGGAAAATGATGGGAACTGCTGGGAATTGCTGGGGAAACACTGGGAAATGATGGGGAATGTTGCGATTTGCTGGGGAATGTTGGGAATTGCTGGGAATTGCTGGAGAAATGTTGAGAAATGTTGGGGAGTGCTGGGAATTGCTGGGAAATGCTGGGAATTGCTGGGGGAACATTGGGAAATGTTGAAAAATATTGGGAATTGTTGGGAGTTGCTGGGAAATGCTGGGAACTGCTGGGAATTGTTGGGAATTGCTGGGAAATACTGGGGAAGGTTGGGAAATGCTGGGGAATGCTGGGAATTGCTGGGAAATGTTGGGAAATGTTGGTAAATTTTGGGAATTGCTGGGGAATAGCTGGGAATTGCTGAGAGATGCTGAGAAATTCTGGGAAATGCTGGGGAATGTTGGGAAATGCTGGGAAAATGCTGAAAAATGCTGGGAATTGCTCAGAATTGCTGGGGAACATCAGGAAATGTTGGAAAATGTTGGGAATTTCTGGGGGAATGTTGGGAAATGCAGGACAATTGCTGGGAAATGTTGGGAAATGCTGGGAAAGGCTGGAGAAAGTTGGTAAATTTTGGGAAATGCTGGGAATCACTGGGGAATTGCTGGGAAATGCTGGGGAATATTGGGGAACATTGGGAAATGTGGGGAAATATTGGGAATTGCTGGGGAAATGATGGGGAATGTTGGGAAATGCAGAGAGTTGCCTGGAAATACTGGGAAATACTGGGGAATATTGGGAATTGTTGGGAAATGTGGGAAAATGCTGGGAAATGCAGGGAGTTGCTGGGAAATGCAGGGAAATATTGGGAAGTGCTGGGAATTGCTGGTGAAATGCTGAAAAATACTGGGGAAGGTTGGGAAATACTGGGGAATATTGGGAATTGCTGGGGAATGCTGGGAAATGTTGGGAATTGCTGGGGAATGCTGGGAATTGCTGGGGAATGCTGGGAATTACTGGGAAATGTTGGGAATTGCTGGGAAATGTTGGGAATGTTTCATTGCAGGCTCTCGGCCTCATTATGCCATCGGGAAAATGTGAAATCCGCAGGCTGGGGAAATGTCTCATTAAGGATTTGAGGCTCGTTCCGGGGCTGGAATAATGAAAACTGCGGGAGAAACTCCGGCACAACGGAAGGGGTGAATTCCCGGGATTTTCAGCGTGGGAGGGATGAGTTTTGGGGATGTACAGCTCCAGGAAAACAGGGATTGAGAATATTGGGATTTTGAGTGGGGATTTTACAGCGGGGGGGTTGGATCTGCCTCAGGGCATGGAATCCAGGAATGTTTTGGCTTAGCAGGGAGAAGAAACTGGTATTTGGGATTTGGGATCTGGGATTTGGGAGTTGGGATCTGGGATTTGGGATTTGGGAGTTGGGATCTGGGAGATGGGATTTGGGATCTGGAATTGGATTTGGGATCTGGGGGCTGGGATTTGTGATTTGTGATCTGGGATTTGGGATCTGGGGTTTGGGATCTGGGATTTGTGATCTGGGATCTGGGAGATGGGATTTGGATCTGGGAGTTGGGATCTGGGATTTGGGATCTGGGCTGGAGATTTGGGATTTGAGAATCTGGGATTTGGGATCTGGGGGCTGGGATTTGGGGATCTGGGATCTGGGAGTTGGGATTTGGGATCTGGGATTTGGGATCTGGGTTTTGGGCTCTGGGAGTTGGGATCCCTTCCGAGCCAGTCCAGTCTGGGATTCCACAATTCCACAAAAATCCGATGGTTCCCCATAACTCTGAGTTCAGGAATGGCCTGGAGAGCTGAGCTCTCCCCTTCACACCTTGCACAGTTATCCTGGCTCGGGAATTCAATCTGATTTCAGCAGGACACCAAAAATCCAGGGAATTTGCATAATTGGGACATTCACTTTGGGAAAGGTCACCTAAAGCATGGAAAAAAAGAACCCGGATTTTATAGGTTTGGGGTTTATTTAATGCTGAGTGTAGAACTCAGGAATTCTCCGCAGGTCGAAGCCGAGCAGGCACAGTTCCCAAAAATATTTGCTGGAATTTTGTGATCAAAAGTCCTTTTTTAAGCTGTTGGGGAAATTCCCAAATTCCTGACAGTTGCAATGGGATAAACTCTTGGGAGCAGGGGCAGCCTGGGAGTTGGGTGTGTTTATGGAATTCCAGAATCCCAAAAAGTTTGGGAAGGGATCCCAAACCTTGTTCCAACCCCTACCCCGGGGGTACCATAATTTCCCCTATCCCTTTATATTCCTTTGGGATGCATCCAAACACAAATTCCCCTGGAAGCTGGCAATGTTTTCACTTTCAAAATTGCTCAATTATTTTGAAACCTTTTGATGCTTGAAATATTCTGTTATTCGAAAAAAAAATTGTCATTTGAAATCTTTGGATGTTTGAAATCTTTGGTTGTTTGAAATATTTTCTTATTTGAAATATTTGGATTATTGAAATATTATTTGAAATATTTAGATGATTGAAATATTTTGTTATTTGAAATATTTGAATGCTTGAATTATTTTTTTACTTCAAATATTTGGATGTTCGAAATACTTTGATGTGGAACTGAAAAATGCGTTTTAAACTTTATTTTCTTTCTTTTAGGGGGGCTGAGTTCTAACTGTGATCATCCAGGTTGGAAATTACACCTGATTTTTTTTTATTCATCCACTAAGGAAACAAACTGGAAATTACACCTGATTTTTTTATTCATCCACTAAGGAAATAAACCAAAATTTAGAGCTGTAGGGACGTCCTGGACTCATTGGGATCATCCCTTTTTCAGCAGTGGATGTGGATATACTGATCCCAAAGCCCTCTGAGGCCATATAAAATATTATTTCCTGGGATATTTGTGCAGGCATGTTTAATCCTGGCTATTCCAGGTGTGTGGGGATGCCCAGGAACCTTCTTTTCCCACAGAGAAAGCACTGGAAAACCCATCCCAAACCCCCCTGGTGGGCAAAACACCTTTGGCACAATCGGAATGAACTTTGGGAGCCGCGGGGAGAGGGGAAAATGAACCGAATTCCTGCTTTTTTCCCCGAATTTCCCACAAAACTACTCTGCAACACCACCTAGTGCTGCCGGCACGAGCAGCGGGGCGGGACACGGCCGGGATGGAGCCCGACCCCAAAACCGGGACAGGACCTGGAATTCTGCGGGAATGAGAACCCAACTGGAACTGAAAGATGGAAAATCGGGAGAGGGATGGGAGGAGGAGAAAACCTGTGGGAAGCCTTCATTCACATTGTCATGATTTTGGGCAATGTACTATTATTATTATTATTATTATTATTATTATTATTATTATTATTTATTACTATTACTATTACTATTACTATTACTATTACTATTACTATTACTATTACTATTTACTATTATTATATTATTATTATATATATTATTTATTTATTTATTATATTACTATTTATTATACATAATTTATTGTTATTATTGTTATTATTATTTATCTTATCATATCAATATTATTAATTTATACTACTACTATTATATAATATATAGGCATCACATAAATAAAAATAATTAAATAATTAAGTAATAATTCACTAAAATTTTAATTAATATTTAAATTAAAAGGAATAGAGAAAACCCACTTTTTCCAGAATAACAGGATGAGCCATCCTTGGAGCACCTCAAAATTCATGTTTCCCTTTCAATCAAATTCCTGGTGCAATGGAAAATTTTATAGATCCTGCTCCTCCAGGACCTTCCAATGATATTGATACTTTTGGCATTGATAATAAATATACATAATAATAAAAATAATAATTTTTTCAGTCCAATCATGACAATGTGAATGATCTGAAGTCTTCCCACAGAGTTTCTCTCCCCATTTCCAGCTCCTGGTTTGTTTTTTTTTTTTTGCTCCTCCCAGCACTCTGCTGATTTTCCCAGCTCAGCTCCCAGGTGGGATCTCCATTCCTGAAGGAATTCCCGGGGCAGTTCCAGTTCCTGACCCCCTTTCCATGGGGAATCGCTCCTGATGTTCCCTGCCCCTTCCTGAGGTTCCCTCTCCTCCTTCCTGTCCCTGAGCAGACCAAATTCCCCCTGCTGTCCCCTCCTTCAGGGAATTGTGCAGAGCCACAAAGTCCCCTGATCCCCTCTTTCCCTGTCCTCGTCCCCATCTCTCCCTTCCTATCCCATTCCCTGTCCCTGTCCCGTTCCCATCCATTCCCATCCCATCCTGTCCCAGTCCCCGTCCCATCCCTGTCCCCTCCCGTCCATCCTGTTCCCTGTCCCCATCCCTATCTCCTGTCCCCATCCCTGTCCCTCCCTGTCCCATCCCATCCCTGTCCCCATTCCCATCCCCATCACCTGTCCATCCCGTCCATCCCTGTCCCATCCTTCCCATCCCTGTCCCTTCCCCATCCCATCCCTTCCCTTCCCATGTCCCATCCCTGTCCCCATCCCCATCCCATGCCGCTTCCCTGTTCCCATTCCTGTCCAATACCCATCCCATCCCTATCCCTTCCCATCCTGTCCTCCCATTCCCTCCCCCGTCCATCCCTGTCCATCCCTGTCCATCCCATCCATCCCATCCCATTCCCATTCCATCCCATCCCATTTCCATCCCCATTCCATCCCCCATCCCCATCCATCCCACCCTCTGTCCCGTCCTCCCGTTCCCATCCCGTCCCTCCCCGCGCTCCTCCCACTTCCCATCCCCCCATCTCCATCCATCCATCCTCCTCCTCAACCTTCCCGGCCGCCCCTCAGCCTTCCCGGGAGCTCTGCTCGTTCCCGGGCGCTGGATCGCTCTCCAGCCGTAGCTCTGTCAGAGGGAACAGACAGGAGCTCTGATGGAGCTGAAGGCTCCGGAGCTGGGGCTGACGATCGGGAGCTGCCAGCCAAGGCACCGGGAACCCTCCGGACGTGCGGGGAAAATCGCTGGGTGGAGATCACCGAGCCCGGACTGTGCCGGGAAAACGGCTCCGGGCTGGGGAAATCACCGGGAAACGGCTCCGGGCTGGGGAAATCACCGGGAAACGGCCCGGGCTGGGTCACTGGAACGGCTCCGGGCTGGGGAATCACCGGAAACGGCTCCGGGCTGGGGAAATCACCAGGAAAACATCTCCGGGCTGGGGAAAATCACTGGGAACAGCTCCGGGGATGGGGAAATCAACGGGAAACGGATCTGGGCTGGGGAAATCACCGGGAAACGGCTCTGGGTTGGGGAAATCACCAGGAAACGGCTCCGGGCTGGGGAAATCACCGGGAAACAGCTCTGGGATGGGGAAATCACGGGAAAAAGGCTCCAGGCTGGGGAAATCACTGGGAAACGGCTCCAGGATGGGGAAATCACTGGGAAAATGGCTCCGGGATGGGGAAATCACGGGAACGGCTCCGGTGGGAAATACTGGGAAAATCGATGGGGACACCGGGAACGGCTCCGGGCTGGGGAAAATCACCAGGAAGGGTCTGGGACTAAGGAAAATCACTGGGAAGGGTTCAGGGCTCCACACCAACCCCACTCAGTGCTCCCTTCCCCGGGCCGGGCTCCAGCATTCCCCACAGGGAACCCAAACCACCCCCGGGGCTCCAGGCTGCCACCAAAGAGATTTTATCGTGTCCTGGCAACTTCTGGGGACAATTCCTGTGTTCCCAGGAGCTCAGGAGTGTCCATCACCCCTGTGGGTGGGAAATAATCAACCAAAAATGCAGCTCCTTTGGTCCTCCTATCCCTGGGAGTGCCCAAGGCCGGGCTGAACAGGGCTTGGAGAAACCTGGGATGGTGGGAGGTGTCCCATGGCAGGGGGTGGAATGGGATGGGATTTAAGTTCCTTTCAACCCAAACTTTTAGGATTTTGTGGGTTATGGGAGTTTAGAATTTTAGGATTCTGCGTTCTTATCCTATTTAAAAAAAAAAAAAAAAAAAAAAAAATCAAAAATTAAACTTGTTTAGGAGAGTTTGTATTGGATGAACTTTGTGTTGGACCTGTAAACCAAAACTTCCTGTAAGGAACCCCCAGGAATGAGAGATCAAATCCCAGCCCTGAGGACCTGCAGCTCCTCCTGTGATCCCAAATTTGTTGTACTTGTGAGAGATTCCTGGGAATGGGGGATCAGCTCCTCCTGTGATCCCAGACTCACTGAATCTGTGAGGAATTCCTGGGAATGTGACCCCAAACTCACTGAACCTGTGAAGAATTCCCAGTTGGGGGTTCATCTCCCAGCCCAGGGGATCTCTGGCTCGTTCCCTCTCCTGGGCTGCTCCCAGTGCTGGATTAGAGATACAGCCCCATTTTTGTTCTTGGGGTGTCTGTGGGGCCAGGAATGACCTGACCCTGCCCAGGGGAGCTTTTGGGAGTTCCCAGGGAGGGAATTTACTGGGAGTTGTGCCTTTGGTGTTGGACACATTCCTGAGCTGGAATGTGGAAAAGGGACCGGGAATGACTTCAGAGCTGCAGGTTTGGAAATCTGGGCTGGCTTTGGAAATGCTCCTGGCTTTGGGGGCAACGTGTCCTGCTCTGATTTACCCTCTTTGATTCACCCTCCAAAGGGAAACAGCTCATTCCAATCTGATTTCACTGAAGTTTGGGAGGATTTGTTTTAAAAACAAACTGAGGGCAGGTGGAAGGTTTGGACCTGAACCGAGGACCATTTGGGACCATCCTGGTGCCCTTTTGGGACCATCCCCACTCCATTCAGGACCATCCCCGCACCCTTTTGGGGCCTCCATTCGGGATCATCCCCGTCCCCCTTTGGGACCATCCCCACTCCATTCAGGACCATCCCCGCACCCTTTTGGGACCATCCCCATTACCATTTGGGACCATCCCCGTGCCTTTTTGGGGCCCCCATTCCGGACCATCCCCGCTCCATTCGGGACCATCCCTTGCCCTTTAGGGCCATCCCCACCCCCTTTAGGGCCATCCCGGGCTCGCAGCGGGGCCGCAGCCCCTCGGGAGGGTGGGGAAGGGAATAAAGGATTGGAGCGGCGCTGCTGCCGGGCCCGGCTCCGCGGGAATGTTAATTGCGGTAATTGGCTCGCGGTTACCATGGAGATCGCGGGGCGCTCCGCCGGGGCTGCCACGGGCGAGGGGGGTTCACTCCCTGGATCCTGCCTGGATCCGCATTCCCGGAGTGCAGCGGGCCTGGAAAAATCCCCATTTCCCCGGCTCTGGGGATGCACTCGCTGCCTGGGGCACGGCACGGATACTCCGTGGATATTCCATGGATATTTCGTGAACATTCCATGAATATTCGCTAGAAATTCCGTGGATATTCTGTCAATATTCCATGAATATTCTTTAGACATTCCACTGATATTCCGTGGATATTGCATGAATATTCTCTAGATATTCCATTGATATTCTGTGCATATTCCATCAATATTCCATGAATATTCTCTAGATATTCCACTGATATTCCGTGGATATTCCATGAATATTCTCTAGATATTCCATCAATATTCTGTGGATATTCCATGGACATTCCATGAATATTCTCTAGACATTCCGTGGATATTCTGTGGAAATTCTGTGGATGTTCTGTGAATATTCAATGGATATTCTCTAGACATTCCATGGACATTCTGTAGATATTGTGTGGACATTCCATGGATATTCCATGAATATTCCGTGGCTATTCTGTGGACATTCCGTGGATATTCTGTGGAAATTCCATGGAAATTCCATGGTTATTCTGTGGACATTCCATGAATATTCTGTGGACATTCTGTGGATATTCCATGGATATTCCATGGCTATTCCAGGTGTATTTATTGCTATGGGTGAACCTCTGCTGTGGTTCCATCCGTCCTCTCTCCAAGGGGAACCCAAAAAATGCCCCTGGACCACGTGAAGGATGGTGGGAATTAATTGGCATTTTTGGGAATAATTAATGAGGTGATCCAGAGGGGAGATTTGATTTGATTTGATTTGGTTTGGTTGGGGTTTTTAGGAGCCACCCCCAATCCCACTCCTGGAATAAGGAATTTCCAGCTCCACAGAGGGTCACTCCTGGCCTCCCTCGGGATTTATTTTTGGAGGATCCCAGCTCAGGGATTTCTGTTGTGGGGGAATCTTTTATAATTTAGAGCTTTACACTAAAAGGACAATTTTGGGAATTTCTCAAGGAGCTGAATTTCCACTGTCTCTTTTCCCAGTGACCATTTCCATGTGCAATCCCCTGTTCCCTCCCTGAACCCCCACCATTATTTTTTAAGCAGAGCAAAGTTTCTGATGGAAAGCCAAGAGCTGCCAAAGGATCATTCCACATTTCCCATGACAGTAATTCCATGCCCAGCTCAGCCAGGATCAATCCATCCATGGCTTTTCCTTCCCTGCAGCCCAGGGCAGGTGTGGAAGGGAAAATAAATAATTGGGGAGAGTCTGAGCAAAACCTGGGATTATCCAGAGCTAAACTGCGATGGATGGAGTGCCCCTGAATCTGAATGCAGCAGGAAAAGTTGAATGTGCGGCTTTTCCTGGAGCTCACGGGCTCAGAGCTGATTCATTTGTGCTCTGACCAGGAAAAGCCATCGATAACTCGTGCAGGATCCTCCCCATCCCGAGATTCCCGGAGGAATGTGCTGGTAACGCTTCCATAGGGCCGGGCTGGCATATAAATAGGAATTTTAAAATCAAGCTGCTCTGTTCCCTTTTTTCCCCCCGTTCCCGTTTTTCCTCAGGCTGGGGTGGGTTTTATTCCCTGCCCTCATCCCTCTTTTTGTGCGTTCTGGGCTGGAATTTGGGGTTTTGTCCCGCAGCGCGGATGATTTGAGCTGCTAAACGGGAGCAAGGCTGGGGGACAGGGCGGAGTTAAACCTTTGGGATGAACTTTGAAATGATGGAGCCGGAAAGGGGAGAGAAATTCCTGTGAAGGAAAACCCGGGCTAGACCCGAGCTCCCGGCACAGGGAGCAGATCCAGCCCGGATTTGGGTGGAATTAGCGGAGGGGAAAACCCTCAAAGCTCAGATTAATGTCACTGAGAGCCAAAGGCAGCGAAAGGAGATGGTCACTGTGCTGACAACTGCATTTCCCAGCAGGAAAACAGATCCTGTTCCCGGGATTCTTCTGCTGGGAATGCTCCTCCAGAGCTCAGCACGGCGAGGGAGATTTCAAACTGAAATTATTCATAAATTCTTCCTTTTAACCCTTATTTTTGATACCCAGAGCAAGAAGCACAGGCTGGGGCTGCTCCGTGGGATCTGTGAGCAGAACGCGCTGCTGCAGCTGGATTTCTCCAGGAATAACAAAACCGGGAATTCCTCTCCATCCCTCGCTGTTCCCCGGCCCTGCTTCGGGCTCAATTTACACAAAAAACTTGTGATTCAGCCACGAGCTGGGGGTTTTTGCTTTCTGTTTGAAGGGATTTAACCCCTGGCTGTGCAGTAAAGCCCGGATGGAACTTTTTCCCTCTCTCCAACCCCGCTGTCGTTCTCCCTGCAGGAAAAACAATCTGATGCCTTTAAAACCACCCAGCCCTGCTCTTTAAAACCAGCCCGCAAAGCTCGAGGGAGATGAAAAACGAACGATTTCTGCGGGAGTGACTGTGCCAGGCCAGGGCTTTCCCAACCCCATCCCAATCCCAACTACCAAAACTCTCTGACAACCGATGAACTCGAACACAACGACCTCGGAACAGCTCCGAAGGTGCGAGCAGCTGCTCCTGCTCCAACAAACCATTCCCAAATGCCTGATTTTTGCAGGAATTACAGCACTGGGACTATTATTAGCCGGGCACGTGGCTCTCTCCAGAGCTCTGGGAATGGGGTTGGGT
>VKON01002034.1:0-45249 GCA_009741485.1 Malurus cyaneus samueli
ATTGGCGCTGAAGAGGCACTCAAGGATCAAACCACAAAGACAGGATGTGCCACAGAGACAGAGAATGCCTAGCCAACAAACAACATGCAGAGTCCGCACAGGAGGCTAGAGAGCGCCAAGAGGGACTATAAGCTCCAGACCGGGGCGGGCCCCAGGCACGGTCAGATGCTGCCCCAGAGACCCAGGGATGTTGCTACACCACGAGGCTAAATAGACGCGCACCAGCGTCCGCCCCCAGATACTAACCAATTGCCAACAGAGCCTGACCCATCCCCCAAGCCGGACTCTGTCCCACTGCCTGACCCTACTTCAGAAACTAACTTCCCAGAGTGGGTGGGAGTACTGGTAGAAGAGATGCAGGAGCTGCGCTGCCCAGAGGGGGTGGAAGTACTGGCAGAAGAGATGTGGGAGATGCACCAGGAAAGCTAACAGAATAGTGCCTTCCGCATGCCAGTCTATAACCGCCTCTCCCTGCCCCAAACGAGAAGGGATCTGATGCTGATAAAACCACAGATTTACCCTGTCCAAACAGATAACAGAGGGAGACCGCAAGGTCCAGCCACAAACCAGATGCAGTAGCCCCTATGCAGAGGAAGAAGTATAAAACCAAATCGATACGCTCAGCTAATGATGATGGGGAACCAGGGTCCTCACAACCAGCAGGGGAGCCAGAACCTGAAATAATCACTGAGTCCCTGTCACATGACAGCCTCCACAATTTACGAGATGACATTGCTCAATGGCGGGGCTAGGCTTGTTCAACCTAGTTACTTCAGGTTTAAGACCTTATAGGCTCAAGTCTGCAATTAGATAGTGGCAAAGAAAAGTATTTGAGAGCCTTGAACAAAAACATGGGTATTAATCAGGTATTTGTGAAGGAGCCAGGGCCCCTTTCTCTCTGGGAGAGGCTCTTAATGAGTGTAAAGTAGCATAAGTCTGATACCATTAAGAGACCACGTGTGAAACATAATATCATGTAGAATGCTCTGGAAGACCATTAAAGAAGGGATCCAACAGCTCAGAAAAGTAAAAGTAATAGAAATACTCGTTAGAAGAGACAGGCAGCATCATAATGATCCTGACTAAGTCAAGTGTGCCAGACACAAATGCTGTAAAATCTGGCAAGTCTAGGGCCATCCCAGTATGCCACCTTCATTGCCACAGTTAATGCTGATGACAACCGAAAGACAGTGAGTTCTGTAGCCAACAAGCTCTGGTATTATGTGAGTATGATCAATCGCCCGATGCAGGCTCACATCTCTGCTGCATTTAAAAACCTCCAAAAAGAGTTAAAAGAGAACAATTGAAAAAGAAAAAATAAAAAAGAACAAGTGTAGCATCAGTGCAAATCACAAGCCCCAACACCAGAGCCCGACATCCCCCAGCAAGAGAGCAGAGCAAAAAAAGAGAGTACACACCCCATGAGCTGAGCGTAACTCTTCACTATGTGAAAGCAAGAAGAAAACATGAGTGTAAGATAGAAAACCACTGGCCCTAGGCAGCCCAGTGCAAGTTGCAGCTATCAAGGGGGAAAACACTAGCCAAGGCAGCTCTTTTAAAGGGAAGGTAGCCTCAGCTTCCTGTAGCCAACCCACTAGATGCAATGGAGGGGGAGGTGATATGTCCGATTCCCTTAGAAGAACCTGTAAGTGTGCCCATAGAAGAGATGATACCCAGAGTTAGAGGGGGCCATGCCTCTAGCCAGGTAGAGGCATTAGAAAACCGTGTCTTCTGGACGGTGTTGATCCGATGGCCTGGCACATAAGAGCCACAAAAATACGAAGCAATTAGTATACAGAAAGCGCAGCGTAAGCCTAATGCCATCAAGACACGTGAAAGCAGAACCCATTTCTATTGTGGGGGTGACAGGGGGATCACAAGAATTGACTGTGTTAAAAGCTGAAGTAAACCTGACTAAGAAAGAGTAGCAGAAACATCCCATTGTAACTAGTCCAGAAACCCCATGCATTCTAGGCACAGATTTCCTCCAGAATGGTTTTTTTAAAGACCCAAAAAAACTCAAGTAAGCTTTTAGAATAGCTGCTGTAGAAGTAAAGAGTATCAGACAGCTGAACACTTTACCTAGACTATCCAAAACCCCTTCTATCGGTCGACACGGTAACCCTTCTCACAATGTCAAAACAGCACATTCCAATCACCACCTAGACAGTGCACCGCCAGCAGTACCGGACGAATTGAAATGCCATGACCCCCATCCATAAGATAATCCGAAAGCTAGAAAGCCAAAGAATAGTCAGCAAAGCCCACTCACCCTTCCAACACACACCCCCATCTACGTCCGCAAATATGAAGATAAATAGATGACTGTATGATCTATCGTTGGCCTTGAAATGAATTGATCTCCACGATAGAGCGGCCGAATTGCCAAGTATATGCCCTAGAGCTCCAGTGTGAGCTGGAGTCCAAAGCAGCTAAGTGGTACGCCACCATTGACATTGCCAACTCAGGTGCTTCCTCCATTCCTCTGGCAGCAGGTGCAGGCCTCAAGTCTGCTTTCGACTGGAGGTGTGCATCACCCTAGAACCGCACCTCCAGGGGTGGATAGCACAGCCGAGTAGCCAGTCTGCCATGGGTCTGATCCAACGCCCCACACTTAGAAACAGAGTAAAAGCTCCAAAAAGATCATTCAAATATATATTGATGACATATGTGATGAAGTAATGACAAACACAGCAATAAAATGTATTGAGAAAGTGAGAGATAAATTATACCAAAATTCTCACCTAGAACACCCATTTGTTGCCAATATGAGAAAAAAAAACAAAAGTGAAGAGAGACCGCTGCCGAGAAAATCCAGTTCTTGAAGGTGTAGATAGTAAGCAAAGCCAGACAGATGTCAGAATCTCCCAACCATGAAGTTCATCAAACAAGACACGTTGCAATGTCTCACCGACCAGGTTAACCCAATCAAAATGAGAATACCAAAACTTTCCAGAGCGCCATAGCTATGTTAAACAATGCACATCCACATCACGAATACAGAGCCAAATATTGAGCCTCTCTACCTAGTGACAAACCACCGCAAAAAAACGATTTCCCCTGGGGCCCACTAACAGCAGCAAGCATTTTGCCCAGATCAAGCAGAAATTGCTATTTCGCGGTAGCCCTTGGCCAGGTCAAGACAGTAAACTGCGAAGTGAATGAAGTACTCTAGGCCGCCTCTACTTCAGACTCTTGCAGCTAGGACATAAAGTCTGATCCTCCAGCCCTTTAAACAAAAAAGTTCTGCAGATAGAGAACATGAGCTGCCACTTGAGATCTGGGAGCCAAGAGGCTACTGAAAAATCAAAGCAAATTACACAGTAAAGCTGAGCTACCAACAAAAAACAGATCAGAGTCTTAGACCACGCTCCAATCGAAACAAGGTCCAAAGCTGCTTCAAAATGTGGAAATTAGCACTTGAGATAAGCCCAAAGTCCTCCTAGCAACCAGCTGAACTCAGTGTGAAATAGATGTTTTAAGAAGAAAATCCTTCCACCCGCACTATGCACTAAAAGCTACCGAGCAAATGGATTGCATCTCATTACCAAACCACCCACATTAAAAAACCCGAATCACCCTAAAATTCTAAAACTAATCAAATCAACCCAAGCTAAAACTTATGAATCCTTAGCTAAAAAAAAGAGAATAGACAACTGACCAGGGAACATAGCGAGAAGCTCCACTTACAGAACCAACTGACCCCAGATGACAAAAACCACTACGCTCTTTTCACTAACAGCTCCTATCGCATTGTAAAAATAAACCGAAAAAAGCACGTGTAGAGCCCCATACGACAGTTGACACAAGAGTAAACAAAGAAAAGTAAAATCAAGTCAATTCGCTGAACTCAAAGCCATCCAGCTGGCCCTAGACATTGCTAAGAAAGAAAAGCAGCCAAAATTCTTCCTTTACACCGATTCATAAATAGTAGCCAATGCTTTATGAAAGTAGCTAGACAAATAAAAAAAAAGCCAATTAACAGCATAAGAAAAAAACAATCTGAGCTGCTGAAGAGTAAAAAAACATTGCAGCCCGAGTAAAGAAGTTATCTGTAAAAATCCGCCATATAAATGCCCATGTCCCCAAAAACTGAGCTAATAAAGAACACCGAAAAAACAAGCAAATAAATCAGACCACAAAGATAAAATTTTCCCAGATCGACCAAAATTAACAACACGAGAGTAAATTGTTCCTAGCTCGATAAGCTCATAATGCCTCAAAGCACCAAAACAAAAATGCCACTTATAAGTGATCATGAAACCAAAAAGTAGATCTACAAAACAATATTCCCAGTTATCCATGACTGTGAGACATGTGCTGCCATCAAACAAGCCAAACAAATAAAACCTCTGTAGTATAAAAGAAGATAAGACAAGTACAAATATGAAAAAGCCTAGCAAATTAACTACATCACACTACCCCAGACCCATCATGGCAAGTGCTATGTACTCACAATAGTAGAAGCCACCACTAAATAGTAAAAAACCTACCCTGTACCTCATACCACTACCCGTAGCACCATCCTGAGCCTTAAAACACAAGTCCTTTAAAAGCATAGTACCCCAGAAAAAATTAAGTCTGACAACAAAACTCATTTCAAAAACAGCCTTATAAACTCCTGGGCTAGGGAACTTAGCATTAAGTGTACCATATCCCTTACCATGCACCTGCTGCTGGCAAAGTAAAGCAAAATAACGAACTCTTAAAAACCACCTTAAAAGCACTAAGTGAAACGACTTTCAAAAACTAAAAAAGGCACTTAGCAAAAGCCACATAGTTAATTAACACCCAAAGCTCCACCAACCGAGCCTGCGCTGCCCAATCTGAACCCTTGCACACCACAAATAAAAAATAAAGTTCCTGTAGTACATGTCAGAAGACTGTTAGAAAAAACCGTTTAGATCAATTCCGCCTCAAATAAAGACAAACCCATCCAAAAAGTAATCTTGGCTCAGAAACCAAATTGCACATAGTGAATAATGCAAAAATATGGAAAAACCCACTGTATACCTCAAGAAAATTTGACTTTAAGTGAAAACCCCTTGTAATATTAAAAAGTACGTATACCACTATTTGTTAAATACCACTGCTACTGTATGTATATATGTATATAGTTAAGGTGATACGTATATATATATAGATACAGATATGTGCATACATATAAATATCAATCAAATAGTATAGAAAAAAAAATTCGGAGTAGATAATATTGTGAGTTAAAGTTTTTCCTTTTGTTTCCTTTCTTAAAGAATTTTTCTTTCCCATTTTGTTGCTGAAATACACTGATTGCCAAGTCATCCTTTTAATAGCTGGGCGATTAGTGAAGACAATAAAACCTAGCCCCAACCGAAAGATCTCCCTAGGCATTCCTCCTGCCTAGCAGGTTTGTTTTTTAATCCCTCTCTTTGGAGAGAGAGAAGTCCTCATGAGAGTTTTAGGCTAGAAAAAAGTGTGTGTGAGTGTAGGCGAAAAGTAGCTTCACTTCCTGCCCTGCTTAGCTCAGAAGAAGACAGTCAACTTGCTCCTACAAAAAAAAGCTCACCTTACTGCTTTCTACAGAGCCAGCATCTCCAGCTGTTATTCTATTTGCTGCACTGTAATTTTCTGCCCCGGTGCCTTGCTGGGGAACCCTGAGATTCCAGCTGCAGTAGTCGAGTTCTGCTGCATCCCATCTGCAGCCACAAAATTCTACTCATCTCTTTGCTCATCTAACCATTCTGAAGTTTCTTGCTGTCCAAAAGAACACCAAAATCGACGTTTTCTGCTGTAAGTTTGCAAAAAAACTTTTCCTCCATCCACCTCTGCCCATTTATGTCCACCATTAGCCACGTAAAAGATGTAAACCTAGCCAAGACCCGTGCCACAACACCCCCTGCAGCCGCCAAAAAAATCATCACACCCGCCCTGCCCGGCCGGGCACCAACAATGCCCCCTGCCAACTAAAACCGTAACTGCACTCAAAAAAAAAGTATATAAGACTGTATAAGTATATAAAAAAAGTATAAGACTGTCATTAAGTTTGTAGCTTAGTTGTTGCTATCGTTGTTTACTTGTTTCACCTTGTTATACATATTAGTAAAAACTATTATTCCCTTTTACCCATATTCTTATCTAAAATCCCGTAATTTTCAAAGCTATAATAATTCAAAAAGAAAGAGAGTCATATCCACCATTCTAAGAAGAATCTCTACCTCCATTAGCAAACACCTATCTTTCAAACTAAAACACTGCGGAAAGACTGCCCAAGGATCTCCAGCAATTTAAAGAGGACCACCAGCAATTTAAAGAAGTATCCTATGCCCTGCCAGTACGGACCAGAGTCTCTGCTATTGGAAGCAAGCACCCTCTTGCTCAAGAGAGACAGGAAACACACCACAAGGTAACCTGTGGTTTTACCTGCATGACCACAGAGAGGACATGAAGAAGTGGGATGGGAAACCCACCTCTGCCCTAGCAGCATGAGTATGTAAGTTGAAAGGAAGAACAACCAGTGCAGGAAATTCTTCAAGGATAAATAAATGCTGCTCCTGTTTCCAGTGGGCAGTCTTCAGACAAAATGGAAGGTGCTGATGTTGTTTCCAATCCTCTTGAAAGGACCTCGAGTTCATATATATAAGAAGTGAGCAACTGGTACCATGACCAGAACTAGAGGGGCCCTGTCTCCAGCCAGGTGGATGAAAGGGACAATCGAATCTATTGGATTGTGTGGATCCAATGGCCTGGCACATCAGACTCACAAGAGTATAACACTTTAGTTGACACCAGTGCACAACAACCCTGATGCCATTGAGATATAGTGGGACAGAATCCATCTCTATTTCTGGGGTGACAGGGGGATCCCAACAGCTGACTGTACTGAAATCTGAACTGAACCTGAGTGGGAGCAAATGGCAAGAACACCCCATTGTGACTGGCCCACAAGCCCCGTGTTATCTTGGCATAGATTACTTAGGAGAGGGTATTTCAAGGACCCAAAAGGGCATCTTTTGGCAATACTGCTGTGGAGAGCAGAGAAATTAGAACGAGAAATTAGATACTTGGTGCCTGAATCTGCGTGTCTCAGAAGACCCTTCTGCTGCTGGGACTGTGAGGGTACAAACAACACAGGTACATTCAATTGGCCAAGGACTCTGAGATCCCACCATGAGATGATTATGAACTGGAAGGCAGGAATGTCGAATCTGCCACACTTTAATCAGCCCTATACCAGTCTTAAGTACAATGAATGCAGCTGACAGTGGATTGTCGTGGCCTGAATGAAGTCCACACAACTATCTCTGGACACTGCTGGAACCTTTCTGTATGAACTGGAGTCCAAGGCAGGAAAGTGGTGCCACGATCGACAGTGCCAACACGTTTTTCTCCATTCCTTTAGCAGCAGAGTGCAGCCACAGTTTGCTTTCACCTCGGTGGGTGTTTCAGTACATCTGGAATTGACTGCCCCAGGGGTGGAAACAAGCCCCACCATTGCATGGGACTGATCCAGACTGTACTAGAAAAAGGTGAGGCTCCAGAACACTTGCAGTACATTGATGACATCATTGTGTGAGGAAACACGGCCGAGGAAGTTTTTGAGAAAGAGGAGTAGATAATCCAGATCCTCCTGAAGGCTGGTTTTGCCATAAAACAAAGATCAAGGGACCTGCCCAGGAAATTCAGTTCCTAGGAGTAAAATGGCAAGATGGATGTCATCAGATTCCAATGGACGTGGTCAGCAAAATAGCAGCTATGTCCCCACCAACCAGCAAGAAGGAAACACAGGCTTTCCTAGGCGCTGTATTTTTTTTGAGGATACATACTCCAGAGTACAGTCAGATTGTAAGCCCTCTCGATCATATGACCTGGAAGAATGATTTCAAGTGGGGTCCTGGACAACAACCTTTTGAACAGTTTCCAGTAAGTTGTTCTTACCTCAGCCCATGATCTCTGCCTTTTGTCTCCTACTGGAAGGGGGAGGGGAGTGGCTAGTGGTTTTCTTTTTAGTGGGAGTACTGAATTGGGGAATACCATTCCTAAACCATGACACCTGTGGTTTAACTTTCTGGTTTGATCTTGGATCTTATAATTGCTGCAATTTTGCCTGATGATCTGGATTCTTGGTTGAACCTGACCATCATCTCTGATTCTACTCTGCTTGCCTTGCTCTGGTACTTGTGAGGCTGGGTCCTAGCCAGCAAGGCTCCATCCCTACTGTCCAAGTTATCCTCCTTTTCTCCCCAGACCTTTGGGAGCAGCTGATCCCTGCTGCTCCATGACAGTAATGATTTAAATGTGCATTTATTCATGTCAGTGAGCTTTATCTAAACAAATCACTTAAAAATTGCAAAGTGATTTGAATTTAAAACATCATATTTAGCAAGGTGATGCTCTAATAATATTTGACCACTTTAACAGCTATCTCTCATCCCATACTCCCCCTCCCCTCTATATTTGGCTACTCATTTATACACTTATTGTATCTGAGCAACTGTCAAAATTGCAACAAATATGAGTCCTATCCAAAAATTATGAAACTTAGTTTTGGCTTCTGTACACAAATTTCAACAGTGTCTACAAAGTCTACCATGTATGCACTATAAAAACATGACATGCTGTGGAACAGTTTAGCAAAGGGACTAAGGGGACCTCTGCTACATCCCTCCCCAGCATCATCTCTGAAGAAATTTATTCACTGCTTTAGACTGAAACATTTGGGTTATTTGTAATACAGATCTGAGATTAAATAGGAAAGCAATGAATATGCTAAATGTTTATAGTATGTAAAGTCAAAGCAGGCATACTTTTTGCTTATAGCATGAAAAACAAGCGTATTTAACACTCTAAAGACCTTATATATGAAAATTTACTATTTCAGAGAAATGGATGACAATTCTATGAAATGGTGTCCTGGGTAATCCAAAAAATATGTATTGTGTTCCATATCTTTCATACACCAATCTGCCCAGGATTGTTACTGTCCCTTTAAGATGCAGGGGCCTGGAGCAGAACCGGGGTGTTTCACCCTGAGGTTGCAGAGATGGTAGGCCTGGGGTCTCTTTAAGAGACAGGGGACATGCAGGTGGAGACTCTCTTTCATTCTCGCTGTGAGGCTGAGGCAGTGCAAAGCAGAAGCTCCCCTTTTTCTTTTGTTTTTCCTGGAGCAGTTTGAAATACATTTTTGGCCACTGTTGCTGTGGTAACTACCTTTTTTTTTTTGGAGCCAGGGAAGGTGTTTCTTCGAATTTTTTTTTCCTTTCTTTTTCTCTGCTGCTGCCTGGGATGGCAGCCACGGCACCACGCCAGGAAAAAACAGAACAGCCCTTTCATACAGTTGTTCCAGCGCACCAGCAATGCCCGGTCGAAGCAGGAGGTTGTCCCAGCTGGTTGCCTGACACTTTATCTGAGGAGGAGCAATAGTTCCTCCACAAGTTCCAGCTGCTGACCCAGTTCCAGCCACCATTGTCAACAGAGCTGCTGCCGCCAGGAGAGCAGCACCACTGTTGGGTGGCATGGAGCAAACAGCTTGGCAGCATTTGACTGGTTTTGGACTCCAGGTTTCTTTTGTTTTGTCCTTGTTCCCTGTTGGTTGTTGTTTGGGGGAAGAGGGAGTTTTGTAATTGCAGAGGTTCGGTTGCTGTGTTGCTTTTCCTTTGTTCTCTCCACCACATGGTTGGGAGAAGGGGGCTTCTCCACCATCTCTTCTTTGTCCCTTGGGCCATGCGCTTTTCTGTGGAGGCTACCATTTTGGGGGCAGGGCTTCTTCACCATCTTGTTTTCTTTGTTCCCAGGGGGTCCACAGGATTTAGCACCTTTGTATCTAGTATTATTACTGTTACCTTGGTTGTTCCTGTTTAGATTTTTAGTAAACTGGGTTTTTTTTCACTTATATCTTCATACATTTGTCTCTATTGGTGAAAGGGGAGTGGTTAAAACTAAAAGGGGAGGTAATTAATTTTGGAGTGTCCACCCTGTAAATTGTCTTAAACCAAGACAAATGGAAGGAAAACACAATTATTTATACCAAGAAAAATAGTAAAATAATTCCTGAAAACCAAATGCATTGAGGGTTATAAACAAGGAGCCTTAATACTGATCTTGGTGGGTTGTGTTCAGTGCTGGAAATATATCAAGACATTTAATGATGGGAAAAATTGCTGGAAAGGATAATAAAACCAAATTGCCCTGTCTGGTCTAAATGAAAGGCCAACAGCTCTGCTGGGCACTGAGCAGTTCTGTCTCTATTATGGAAATTTCAAGAGCTCACAAGATTTCCCTGTTATGAAGGTCAAGAGAAACTCAAGAGCCAAATTTCTTTTCAGTATTTGCCTCTAAAGTAGCTACTGCCTTTGTAATTTCCATCCTTTTCCCCTTCTTCAGCCCACAAACGATGAATTGTGCTTGACCAACCAAACTGCCTTCTATGATGAAATAACTTGCTTGATGGATGAGAGGAGAACTGTGGACATTATCTATCTTGATTTTTAGCACCATCTTTGACATGGTCTCTACTAACCATTTGCAGGTGATTTAAAAGACCTGATCAGTCAGCTCTCGCCCTCACATGAGCCATTAAGGTGAGCAAGGAGAGGTCACAGGGCCATTTGCAGGTGATTTAAATGGCTCTGGGGAGTTTGGATAACAGGAGCAGGCAAACAGGGGTGTAGAACCTCAGTTGGCATGACATGGCATGACATGGCATGTTGTGCAGCAGTTCATGCAGGCAGGGTGAGCAGGAAGGGCAAATTATTTATTATCAGTCCTGGCTAATTGGAGTCCCAGATGACTATAAGCTGGTCAATATGATGCCTACCCATAAGAAGGGCCAGAGGGAGGATCCAGGAAACTACAGGCCTGTCAGCCTGACCTCCGTTCCTGGCAAGATTATGGAACAGATCATCTTGAGTGCAATCACATGGCACCTCTGTAATTTCACAGTAAAATTCCCCAGATCTAAACAACAGCGACACCACTGGTACGAGCAGCTACCGGGCATAGACAACACCACACGATGTCAATCAGTCTCAACTGCGAGAGCTCCACCCTCTATGTTCACGCATAAAATAGGACAAGTTGACCCCAAAAAGTAAACCACGATGCTTGACTCAAGTCACTGTATCCAGAAAGGCAACAAAGGCTTGGTGAAGTGTCTGGAACACAAGTCTGATGAGGAAGGGCTGAGGGAACTGGGGGAGGCTCAGCCTGGAGAAAAAGAGGCTCAGGGAGAATTTATTGCTCTCTACAACTTCCTGAAAGGTGGTTACAGCCAGGTGGGGGTCAGCCTCTTCTCCCAGGCAACTAGCAATAGGACAGGAGGACACAGTCTTACGCGCAGGAGAGGTTTGGGATGGGCATTAAGAAGAAGTTCTTCACAGAAAGGGTGATGGGGGATTGGAATGGGCTGCCCAGGGAGGTGGTGCAGTCACCATCCCTGGAGGTGTTTAAGAAAAGACTAGATGCGGCACTTAGTGCCATGGTCTAGTTAACAAGGTGGTGTTAGGTCATAGTTTGGACTCGATGATCTCAAAGGTCTTTTGTGATCTAGTTGGTTCTGTGATTCTGTGTAAGACCCTTGTTGACAAACTGGCAACATTTGGACTTTAATAAAGACGGACCACAAGACAGGTAGAAAACTGTCTAAACCGAGCCATTAACTACCATCTTTTGAGGTAAGAAAAATCAGTGGCAGCTAGTCATGTGTGGAGTTCTTTAGAGGTTGATTCTCGGTCAATATCTTTATAAATTATCTGTATGACAGTATTGAATACACCCTCACAAAGCTTGCAGATAACACCAAACTGGGGGAAGAGGTAGATAGATCAGAAGGAAGAATAACCTTATAGAGACCTCGACTGGCTGGAAGACTAGGTGTTGTGTTTTGAACCCTGGCTGAACCCAAGCACCCACGATGCTCTCCCCACTCCCAGACAGAGAGGGGAGAGCAAAACCAAATTAACACAAATTTATGGATTTTATAAGAAAATTGAGAGGAAGATTTTCATGCCCCAAAATGGTCAAACAGGCCATAACTTAAGTTGCAAAATAGATTTAAAACTACTAAGAATACCACAGAAAGAAAAAGAAACTAACCCAAAGTAAGGGGGGAAGATCACAAAGAGAAAAATGGACCATTAAGACACGTCTCTTACCCCCTTCCCATCCTTCCTGCCTTCCCATGTGCAGGGGGGGCAGCGTATGGAAGCTTTCTGGTCAGTTCATCACCAGGGTGTTCTTTTAGGAGGAGGGGTCCTTCATCTTCCTCTGCCATGGCTGTGAGAGTCTTTCCCAGGAACAGACATATATCACTGCTGATGGCATGGGTTCCTCATCCTCATCCACAGCGATGTGGTGCCTTCAAGGCCAGGCTGTCTCTATCTGGGAGCAAGGCCAGCACAGCTTCTTTCAGGCATTCACTCACTTCAGGCTTGGGGGGGGGTGGCGCACCTCTTCCCCTACAGGCTATGATCAGTCCGCCAAGGCCAGGTCATTTATTTCTCAGGAGCCTCTCCCCCTATAAATCTCTCTCTGGAGCACAGCCACTTCCAGGCATCCCCATTAGATCCCCATGTACTGCAGAAACAGCCTGCTCACCATGGTCATCACCACAGCTTTCAAAGGAATTCCGGCTCTGGACCCCAGAGCACTCCTCCCCCTCCTTCTCCACTGACCTTGGTGTCTCCATTTTCTTTTTCACATTTCCTTACCTCCTTCCCCTTCCCCCCCCCCCCCCCCCCCCGACTAAGGGCTAAATGGCAGCTGCAACCCTTTGTTTAGGATTTCTTCCTAAATATTACAGAGGTGTAACCAGTGTCTCAATTGGCCCAGGCTTGGCCAGCAGCATGTCCATCACCTTCAGAGCCAGCAGAGATTGGCTCTACAACAGGGGGGGCAGGGCTTTTTGCTACATGATGAAGAAGACTTCCAGAATCTTTCCAGGAGCCATTTTGCCCCCCCCCCCCCCCATCCTAAAAAATGGACCAAGCAAAACCACCATACTGGGCCAAGAAGAATTGAGGTTTAACAAAGTTAAATGTCAAGTCCTGCACCAAGAACAGAACAATCCCAAGCAGCAGTACAGGCTGGGGTCTAACTGGCTGGGGTGAAACTCTGCTTTAAAGTCTTTGGGGATCCTGGTGGACAGCAGGCTGAATATGAAACAGCAGTGTGCCCTGGTAACAATGAAGGCAAACCAATCCCTAAAAGGGAGTCATAGAGAAGATGGAGGTACTCCATAAAGATGTGTGGTGACAGGACAAGAGACAATGGGCACAAGTTGCTTCAGGGGCAATTCCATCTGGATATAGGAACATTATTCATCATGAAAACAATTAAAGCATTGGAATAAGTTATCCAGAGAAGAAGTGGAATATCCCTTGCTGGAAATATTCAAGACTTGGCTTGACAGGGCCCTGGATAATCTAATCTAAGGTCCTGCTTCCAACAAATGGTTGCACCAGATGTTCTCTAGAAGTCTCTTCCAATGGAGATTCTTCTATGATTTTATGAATCAAAGTTAAATCACTCTGAAGAACTGATTGAGCAGAGCAGGTGACACATGATAGAAGGCTCTCAGTGGCAAACTGGCAACATCCTGCTGGCCATAACATTTAATAATGTTGTAGCTCAGTAAGAATCAACTTCTGTAGCTATTCACTAAGAGGCAAATAGTCTTCATTTCAACCGCATGCTGCCAAATCAGTGACTTGTGATGCCACCATTTTAAAAGCTATAATGTAAGTTAGAAATCAAAAACTGGTTTTTTTCACTTTACTGGAGGGATTTTTGCATAGGAGAGAAGATAAAGATAATATGAAAACACATCAAGACCTCAGTCTCTGACCTTTATACAATATATATATATACATTATACAATAACTTTTATATAATTATATATATATAATATATATAATTATTATACAATATACTGCTTCCTCTACCTGGAGAACAAATGTGCTTAGACCAAAGCATGAGATTGTCTTTATTTTATAAATCCAAATGGCTCCAAGTAAGAAAGGCTATCTGAGACTCTGCAACATCCCTCAGTCCTGTCTGCACAGCAGCATCTTCTTTCTGTGAACATTAACCCTATCAAAATCCTCTGCATTAGCTGCCACAATTAGATACAACAGTAGGTTTTAGTCTGGATATATACACTAGAAAGAAAAAAATAAAAATGGACCTTAATTCCTTTACCATCTGGGTGCTTCTTGCCTGATAAAAATCCCTGTCCTTCTCTTGGGGCCTATAAGACATCCTACTTTTTGTCCTGTTCCTAAGAACAGGTGAGGAAGGTATTATAAAGAGAAAAAATTCAAGCAAGGAGTTAAGGAATCTTTTAAAGCCCCTAGAGTTAATTGATACATCCTACCACAACGTTTATGATAGTAAGCACTTTAGAAACACATACATAGGAAACAACCTTGACCTAGGTCCAAGTTGTAAATTAGTCTAACTAGGTACTTAACAACTGTTGACGTCTCTAGAGGAAAAGACAGGATGGCTGGGGGATCAGACCCAGCCAGCAAGGATTTAGGAGGGGCAGGTCCTGCCTGACCAACTAGATCTCTTTTTGACCAGGTGACCTGCCTGTGGATGAGGGAAAGGCTGTGGATGTTGTCTACTGGACTTCAGCAAAGCCTTTGACACTCTCCCATGCATACTCTTGGAAAAGGGCAGCCCATCAGAGCATCCTTATGGGTTAAACTGGCTGGATGCGGGGCCCAGAGAGTGCTGAGTGTGTATCCCACTGGCAGTCATCACCAGTGGTGTCCCCAGGATCAGTGTTGGACCCAGTGTTTAATATCTTTATTGATGATCTGGAGGGGAGTCTACCATTAGCAATTTGCAGATGACACCAAATTGCGAGGGGGTGTCAGTCTGATGGAAGGTAGGAGGCTCTGAGAGGACTGGACAGGCTGGATAGATGGCAAAATTCAACAATACGGGTTTAACAAGACCATGCGGCACTTTGGTCACACACCTGTAGTGCTACAGGCTGGGGACAATGGCAAGGAGAGAAGGGATATGGGGGTACTGATTGACAGCAGACTGACATGACAGAGTGCCCATGGCCAAGAAGCCAATGGCCCTGGCCTGTACAGGAAAATGTGCCAGCAAGGAGTTTTCCCCTGTACACGGCACTGGTTAGGCTGTACCTTGACTACAGTGTCCAGTTCTGGGCCCCCAGTTTAGGAGGATGTTGAGATGCTGGAGCATGTCAGAGAAGGGCAACAAGGGGTGAAGGTCTGGACACAAGTCTGATGAGGAGGGCTGAGGAAGTGGGGGAGGGAGAAAAGAGGCTCAGATTTGCTCTCTAACTCCTGAAAGGTTTAGCAGGGGGGTCCTTTTCCCAGGCAATAGCAATAGGACAGAGGACACAGTTCAGGTGCCAGGGGTTTGGGGATAGAAGAATTTTCACGAAAGGTGATGGAGTGGGATGCTGCCCAGGGAGGTGGTGCAGTCACATCCTGGAGGTGTTAAGAAAAGATAGAGCGGCACTTAGTGCATGGTCTAGTTAGTGGGTTAGTCATATTTGGACTCGATGATCTCAATCTTTTGTGATCTAGTTGGTTCTGTGATTCTGTGTAAGACCCTTGTTGACAAACTGGCAACATTTGGACTTTAATAAAGACGGACCACAAGACAGGTAGAAAACTGTCTAAACCGAGCCATTAACTACCATCTTTTGAGGTAAGAAAAATCAGTGGCAGCTAGTCATGTGTGGAGTTCTTTAGAGGTTGATTCTCGGTCAATATCTTTATAAATTATCTGTATGACAGTATTGAATACACCCTCACAAAGCTTGCAGATAACACCAAACTGGGGGAAGAGGTAGATAGATCAGAAGGAAGAATAACCTTATAGAGACCTCGACTGGCTGGAAGACTAGGTGTTGTGTTTTGAACCCTGGCCAAATGCCAAAGCACCCACGATGCTTCCTTCCCCACTCCCAGACAGGCAGAGGGGAGAGCAAAAACCTAATTAAACACAATTTATGGATTTAGATAAGGAATTGAGAGGAAGATTTTTCATGCCCCAAAATGGTCAAACAGGCCATAACTTAAGTTGCAAAATAGATTTAAAACTACTAAGAATACATGAAAGAAAAAAAAAACTAACCCAAAGTAAGGGGGGAAGATCACAAAGAGAAAAATGGACCATTAAGACACTGTTCTCTACCCCTCCCATCCTTCCTGCCTTCCCAGTGCAGGGGGCAGGGTTGGGACTTTCTGGTCAGTTCATCACCAGGGTGTTTCATTGTTTAGGAGGAGGGGTCCTTCATCTTCCTCTGCCATGGCTGTGAGAGTCTTTCCCAGGAACAGACAGTATATCACTGCTGATGGCATGGGTCTTCCTCATCCTCATCCACAGCGATGTGGTGCCTTCAAGGCCAGGCTGTCTCTATCTCGGGAGCAAGGCCAGCACAGCTTCTTTCAGGCATTCACTCACTTCAGGCTTGGGGGGGGGTGGCGCACCTCTTCCCCTACAGGCTATGATCAGTCCGCCAAGGCCAGGTCATTTATTTCTCAGGAGCCTCTCTCCCTATAAATCTCTCTCTGGAGCACAGCCACTTCCAGGCATCCCCATAGACATGTACTGCAGGAAGACAGCCTGCTTCACCATGGTCATCACCACAGCTTTCAAAGGAATTCCGGCTCTGGACCCCAGAGCAGCTCCTCCCCCTCCTCCCACTGACCTGTGTCTCCATTTTCTTTTCACATTTCCTCCTTCCTCCCCTTCCCCCCCCCCCCCCCCCACTAAGGCTAAATGCAGCTGCAACCCTTTGTTTAGGATTTCTTCCTAAATATTACAGAGGTTAACCAGTCTCAGTTGCCCCAGGCTTGGCCAGCAGCATGTCCATACTTCAGAGCCACAGAGATTGGCTCAACACGGGGGGCAGGGCTTTTTGCTAGACATGATGAAGAAGACTTCCAAGAACAGGAGCCATTTGTGCCCCCCCCCCCCCCATCCCTAAAAGAAATGGACCAGCAAAACCACCATACTGGGCCAAGAAGAATTGAGGTTTAACAAAGTTAAATGTCAAGTCCTGCACCAAGAACAGAACAATCCCAAGCAGCAGTACAGGCTGGGGTCTAACTGGCTGGGGTGAAACTCTGCTTTAAAGTCTTTGGGGATCCTGGTGGACAGCAGGCTGAATATGAAACAGCAGTGTGCCCTGGTAACAATGAAGGCAAACCAATCCCTAAAAGGGAGTCATAGAGAAGATGGAGGTACTCCATAAAGATGTGTGGTGACAGGACAAGAGACAATGGGCACAAGTTGCTTCAGGGGCAATTCCATCTGGATATAGGAACATATTCATCATGAAAACAATTAAAGCATGGAATAAGTTATCCAGAAAGAAGTGGAATATCTGCTGGAAATATTCAGACTTGGCTTGACAGGGCCCTGGATAATCTAATCTAAGGTCCTGCTTCCAACAAATGGTTGCACCAGATGTTCTCTAGAAGTCTCTTCCAATGGAGATTCTTCTATGATTTTATGAATCAAAGTTAAATCACTCTGAAGAACTGATTGAGCAGAGCAGGTGACACATGATAGAAGGCTCTCAGTGGCAAACTGGCAACATCCTGCTGGCCATAACATTTAATAATGTTGTAGCTCAGTAAGAATCAACTTCTGTAGCTATTCACTAAGAGGCAAATAGTCTTCATTTCAACCGCATGCTGCCAAATCAGTGACTTGTGATGCCACCATTTTAAAAGCTATAATGTAAGTTAGAAATCAAAAACTGGTTTTTTTCACTTTACTGGAGGGATTTTTGCATAGGAGAGAAGATAAAGATAATATAGAAAACACATCAAGACCTTCAGTCTTCTGACTTTATACAATATATAAATACATTTACAATAAACTTTATATATATATATATATAATATATATATTATATATAATAAATACTGCTTCCTCTACCTGGAGAACAAATGTGCTTAGACCAAAGCATGAGATTGTCTTTATTTTATAAATCCAAATGGCTCCAAGTAAGAAAGGCTATCTGAGACTCTGCAACATCCCTCAGTCCTGTCTGCACAGCAGCATCTTCTTTCTGTGAACATTAACCCTATCAAAATCCTCTGCATTAGCTGCCACAATTAGATACAACAGTAGGTTTTAGTCTGGATATATACACTAGAAAGAAAAAAATTAAAAATGGACCTTAATTCCTTTACCATCTGGGTGCTTCTTGCCTGATAAAAATCCCTGTCCTTCTCTTGGGGCCTATAAGACATCCTACTTTTTGTCCTGTTCCTAAGAACAGGTGAGGAAGGTATTATAAAGAGAAAAAATTCAAGCAAGGAGTTAAGGAATCTTTTAAAGCCCCTAGAGTTAATTGATACATCCTACCACAACGTTTATGATAGTAAGCACTTTAGAAACACATACATAGGAAACAACCTTGACCTCTTAAAAAGAATTTTAAATCTATCCCACTTATCCATAAGTAAACTTTGTATTTCACAGAAAAGAAGTAAGATGTACTAATGCCTAGTGCCTGATCTATTCAATGTATCTAACATCACATACAGAGAAAAACTTAATGGATTAATCTGAAAGACTGGTGTTCTGTTCAGTATTCTCTTTGTTGGATATAGATATATACAGGGACATCTTTACCTCTGTGCAGAACTATATGGTCAATCATGTTACGTTTGTATTTGGTGTGATATAGGCAAAGAGGACAATGAAGGTCTTTGGGTCCTTCCTCAGGAACTGCCGAATGTCCAGCTTCCACATGCATAGTAAAAGCAGATCTGTGAAATGGGAGGGAGACATGGAAGCAGTCAGAAGAGGTGTGTATGGAACACTGAAGTGTCACAGCTCTATTACAGAAGTGTTGTATAAAATGGTATAGGTAGCACTCAGCCTTCTCTCCATAAAGCCACATGGCATTGCATCAGGACTATTCACATGAGCATAGGTATTTGCAGGCTCATATTCTTAAGTAACTGAACACACATTATGCACAAGTTATTCCTCTGCAGTGAATGCTCTATAGTCACACTGCTACAGTTAAGATGGCAAAAGCATTTCCAGCTTCTGTGCTCATTATTTTTTTGCCTTTTGCAGAGGCATTTTAGCAGGCTGAGTAAAATCCTTTCAGCTGTCCTAGACTTTGAAGGGTAAAACCTATTTCTGATGAAAAATAAAATCCTCAACAGCGTCTCTCTTTGTAGGACTAGCCCCACAACAGCTGAAAGGTTAATTTGATATATGAAATCAACTTGCACCTACAGTAAGTTTGACACCAAGTTGATAAGTTTGAAAACCTCAGTTATGAGGATCTGAAAATGCGAGACTGAGAATATTTCACAAATGATCAGCACTTTTACCCAAAAAATCTCATACCATTAGCTGCATAGTTAAAAGATAAAAGAGACATACATGCAGAGAAAATTACCTATGCACCTATCAAGCCACAAGGTCAAGTATTAAAATGAGAGGTGTTTGTAACTTGGGGGAATTAGGTGTTTTTTTTTTCCTGAGGCAGTGCTAAAGCTTGTAAGAGCAAAGCTGCTGGCTGCATTAAATTACAGAATTTAAAGCCCTTTTGAAAGTTCTCCAAGTCTGTTAGCTTGAACACAAAACAACTTATTAACACAAATGGCTTTGGGCCTGATCCAGTGGTCATTGAAGCCAATAGGTGAGTTTTTATCGACTTCAGTGGATACTCTCATACGTTTAGTTCTCTGTGGTGACTAGAAGTGTTGTCTTTTTTTAAAGAGAGCTCATGTGTGTATATTGTACATTTAAAGAGGAAAGACCTAATCCCAGAAAGTTTGAGACATCACAATAAAGAATACAACTCTCTTTGTGTAGCTATGAATATATGTAATTAGATTGATTTAAGGCAATTTTGTTTAATCCTGTGTCCTAATAAGAAATTAACTCTACCCTAGCTGAAACCAGGACATCCTGGTAGGAGAAAAGGTTAGTCTAGTATGAGACCTTAATTATCTAATGTTCAGCATATAGATATGTACCAAATATAATGGGTGAACAATTGGCTGAAGAATCAGGCTCAAAGAATTATAGTAAATAGGGTAACATCTGGCTGTTGGCCAGTCACTAGTAGAGTTCCTCAGGGCTCAATTTTAGGGCCAGTTCTCCTCACTGTTTTGATCGATGACCTGGACATAGGAGTTGAGTACACACTAAGTAAGTTTGGCAATGGTACTAAATTAGGAGCAGCTGTTGCTTCCCTCAAGGGTAGGGAGACCTTACGGAGAGATCTTGATAGATTAGAGAGCTGGGCAATCACAAACTGTATTAAATTTAACAAGGACAAATGTTGAACACTGCACCTGGGATGGTGTAATCCTGCATGTATGTATAGATTGGGGAACAAGACACTGGAATGCAGCCCTGCAAAAAGGAATCTGGGGGTTTTGGTCGACAGTGAGGTCAATATGAGTCAACAATGTGCTCTGGCAGCCAAAAGGGCCGACTGTATCCTGGGGTGCACCAGGTACAGTATAACTAACTGGTCAAAAGTGATTATCCCACTAAACTCAGCATAGGTGTGGCCTAATCTGGAGAACAGTGTGCAGTTTTGGGATCCACAATATAAGAGCAATATTAAAATGTATCCAAAGGAGAGCAACAAAGATGGTGGAAGGACTAGAGGGTGTGACTTATGAGGAGATACTGAGGATACTAAGTAGCTCAAGTTTGTTCAACTTAGAGCAGACCGAGGGAAGACCTCACTGCTGTCTACAACTTCCTCATTAGAGGGAGTGGAGATGGAGGTGCTGATGTCTTTTCTCTGGTGTCTGGTGATAGGATGTGAGAAAATAGCTTGAAGCTGAGTCAGGGGAAGTTCAAACTGGATATTAAGGAAAAAGGTTGGTCACTGGAACAAGCTCCCCAGCCCATCAATGTTTGAGAAGCGTTTGGACAGTGCTCTTAGATATATGGTTTCAATTTTAGGTTGCCCTGTGTGAACCAAGGACCTGAACTCCATGACCCTCGTGGGTCTCTTCCAACTCAGGATATTCTATGATTCTGTGATCTTAACAGAAAAGTTTGAGCATTATTCAACAGAACTGCTCTCCTTTACCCAACCACACTCCTAAGGACCTTTGAGACCTTGAAAGTCAGCCAAGGGGGCTATGACTGAGGGCTCAAAATACTAGAAGGAAAGTGAGAAACAACACAACTACACAAACCTTTTTTTTCATTAGAAAACATGGCTTAACACACACCCATGTGCATGTGTGAAACATAAAATTTTTCAGTGTTTAATTGGATTTGCTGAAATGTTTCTATATGCTATCAAGACACTTTGGAGTATGCTTCATATTTCAACCAGATAAATTGCAGGGGGTGGGGGTAGGGATTATGAGAGCTTTCTTCATAGAGGGAATAGAAATTCTATAACCTACCTAGAACATCTGACTGCCTCATGCTTCATGCTAACTGTTCATAAAATATGCCTTATTTTTGTAGAGAAAACTCCTCATACTTGATGGTGAGGACCAGCATCTAATTACAAATTGTGAGGGAAAAATAAATCCCCACTCCTTACACTATTTACTATAGTGAGTACAGCTTACTGCAAGTGTTTCTCATGCTTTCCTTATCAGCAGATGTTACAGGCTGTTATAGGAATGAAGAAAAATAATTACATGGATGCTGCTGTGATTTGGTATGGCATTTCCTACGTTTCTTTCCCTACTCACCAATGATCATGTGTTTCTTAGCTACAGCAAGTTCTCACAAAGATTTCAGAAGTCTTGAAGTGCTAAAAAAAAAAATCTCTTTAGAAGTTCAATTTATTTGTTTTGCACTATACTTACTTAAAGCCTGTATAAAAGGAACAGTCTTTGCACTTGAAGAGTTTCTTCCCTCCATGCTTGTCACGGTAATGACGTCGAATGCTCTGTATGTAACCCGAGGAGAATTCACAAAATTCACAGGTAAGGATAGCTTCTGTTTTTTCCACTCCTGCAGCACTCTCAGAAGGTGGGAGTCGGCTGATGTTATTGTTCCTGGCCAGAGATGCAGACTGGTAGTGGTTCAACTGTTGCTGAACATCAGGAGGTTCTGAGTATGAAGAGTCTATAAAGAAAGAGAAAAGTTGTCATTCCAGGTGGGTCAATGAAATTTAAAAAGATTCCAAGCCTGCTCCAGCAGGCAGCCTTTAGAAAAGGTAAGAATATTACCATTTCTTCATCTAACCTGATCTGTATTCTACAATGCAAAAGGTAGTCACTTAGGATTAGGTATTTTAAATCTGATCTGGGGAGGGACAAATATATGAGAGTAACCTATTGTTGTGGTTTGAACTTGACCGAAAGCCAAAAGCACTGCACCCACGACGTTCTCTCGCTTCCCCCACCAAAGAGGGCAGAAGGGAGAGCAAAAGCCCAATTAACACGAAAATTTATGGCTTTCAGATAACATAATATAATTCAGAGAAAGATACGTATATGCTCCAGAAAATGGTCAGACAGGCTGAATAACTTAAGTTGCAAAATAGATTTATTACTAAAAGCTACTAAGAATACTACCGCACTGGGGAGGGGAACAAAGATAGGGAAAAATTTACAAGGAGAAGAAAATAAAAACGGACATTTTAAGACACCTGTTATTCTTTCTGGGGACCCGTCTCTTTCTCAGGTCGTCCCTCTCCACCCCCCCCCATGTCTTCCCGCACACACAGGGGACAGGAATGAAAGTCTAACATAGATCAAACTACTCATTACAGTTGTCGTCCAGCATCATAGGAGAAGCGTTCTTACAGCTCCAAGCTGTGGAAGTTCTTTTCCCAAGAAACAGTCAGTGTATAACTGCTGGTGGCAAGGGATTCTTTTCTTTACCTCGTAGGAAAAAGGAAAGAATGTTCTTCAAGGCCAAGCTGCGTTGTTTTGGCGGTGTAATGCCACTATCACAAATCTCCTGGCAGAACACAGCTTCTTCTAAGCATCCACTATTCTTAGCATCAACTCACTCAATCGTCGTGGGGGGGGCAAGCCTCTTCCTCTTTTTTTTGCTTCTAATCAGTTCAGTCCAGTCCTCAAAGGCCAGATTTTTTCTCAGAGCAAGGTCACTCTCCTTTTCTATACAGGTCTCTCACTGATGAAATAGTCCTTTCGAGAACAGCTTGTTTTCTCCATGTCTGAGCACCACAGCAACAGCACAGCAACCCATCCATCTTCTCCTTACTGTGATCTTGGGTCTCCATTTTTTTTTTTACATCTCCT
Organism: Malurus cyaneus samueli; assembly: GCA_009741485.1. Taxonomy (NCBI): domain Eukaryota; kingdom Metazoa; phylum Chordata; class Aves; order Passeriformes; family Maluridae; genus Malurus; species Malurus cyaneus. Next base: position 23,205 of record VKON01002034.1, read on the forward strand.
CACCCTCCTGCTCTGTTTTTCCCCAGTGCATGATACTGAGAACCTAAAAACTACATGGCAGCCGCCCCTATCTTGTTTTGAATTCCTCTTAAGTACAAGACAATACGTCATCGCAGAGGTGTAACCAACCTGTGCAATTGGCTCAGGCCTGATGAGCAGCCTGTCCATCAACCTCAGAGCCATAATGGATTGGCTCTAAAACACAGGGGCTAGGGCTCCTTTTGCTGGAGAAGAAGGAGAAAGCTTCTAGAACTTTCTCACAGGAGCCATCTTTGTGGTTTCTTGGTCCCATCCCCCCACCACCAAAAATCGGACCGAGTAAAACCATGACACCATATAGAGAGAAAGAAAAAGTAAATGGATTCATTTTTCCCTTCCCCTTATACAACCCAACAGAAGGCTGCTACACCATTTTAATGATATTTTAAAACCCCCCACAGACTAGATGATATGTTTCAGCACACATACTGAAAACTAGAATACTTTAATTAAAAAATGGGAAGGGAGTCTTGGAAGTTTCCCAATACACTGATTTCAATGTTGAAGTTAGGAATTCAATTACTTTGTCCTATATAATCCACAACTTCCCATGAATGGTACAAATGAAAGTAGACAAAGCACAGATGAACTTCATTGTGACATTTTGAAAAGGAAAGCAAAATATTATTTTTTTTAAATAAGTATATAAAGTGTACCAGCCACATCCTGGTTTTGATACATTTTAAAAATATAATTCCCTGAGGCAGCATATGTATGAATTCTTTAAAACACATACTTGTTGGAAATTTATACCATCCCTTCTCAACAATTAGTAAAGAGAAATAAAAGACAAACATGCCTGTACAGCTGTATAGCACTCAGTGTGTGGACTTCATGTGTCTTCATGAGAGTAAAGTGGTTGTTTTATTTTCTCACTGCCATATAGTTATATATGCTTTAGAAATAAAATCCAAACCAACAGCAACAACAAAATGTACCAAAGAAAACCAAAACATGGGGAGAAAAATGTCTCCAGGCTTCCCAGCTTCATCATCAGGTTTACAGCAGAGACATGAAAGCTTCTTGTAAAATGATTCAAATTTTTTTTGGTTTTTCTGAGTCACATGAGCAGGGACTGGATCACAATATATTTATCCTTTCTTCTCATTACTTCTACAGCAGGTTTGCTCACAGTGAGTTGTAACAGCTGCTTCCAGCCTGCTATGAGGCAAATGAAAGCAACTGTGGAAAAGGAAAAAATCACACTTCACACCAAAATTTTATCCAGTAAGAGAAGTACATGGCTCTTCTACTCAAACATACTTAAGAAATTCACAGGCAGCCAGTGGTGGCTGGAGAGGCAATTTATATGTATGGGCAGTATATACACCTCTGAAGGGAATGCAAGCCTATGGGCAACCCATGCTGGAGCAGGCACGCAAGGCAGAAACCATTACACATATCACCTCAGCTTTCTACACCATCCATTTCTTTATTAGAGGAGTTTTGACAGACTGAGTGAACTTGTGAAAATAAGGAAGACAAGACTGGGTAGAGGAGAGGATAGGTGTTATGCGTTTGTACAATTGTCATCTTTCTTCCTCAGTGCCCAAATCAGTGGTGAGAGGTTTGTACTGGTTGGCAATACATTAACACAAGCAAAATCCCAAATTTTAAACTGTTTTGCCAACAAAAGTAATTAGCAGAGAATGTGGGTAACACCAGGAACTGTCATGTGCTGAATCTGGAATAACTGGAATGATTTTGAGTCTGCAGAAAGAGCCTTGATTCTGCTATTGGGAATTTGTGGTGTGGCTGTGGTGTGAGTGATGGGCTCATTATGTGTTTGAGGGTGTAAACACTGAATAGTTGGGAAAAGAAGGATCCAAAGGGAACCAAGAAAATGTTAGTGGGATGGGAAGATGAATAGAAAGAGATGGGATGGTGCATACTTCAAGCCCCTGTTCTAGTTGCCTGGAACCTGGAACCTGGACCCTGGACCACACAGCTGGATGAACACATCATGCAATAGGTGAGCAACTGGTTCACAGGCTGGGTGGGGGCAAAGGGTTATAGTGACTGGGGTGACATCAGACTGGTGACCTGTCACTAGTGGGGTTCCACAGGGCTCCATTTAAGACTGTGCTCTTCAACATCTTCATAAATTACTTGGATGCAGAACTTGAAGGGATACTAAGCAATTTTGCAGATGATACAAAACTGGGAGGAGATGTTGACTCCCTTGAGGGCAGGGAGGCCCTGCAGAGAGACCTTGACAAATGGGAGGGTTGGGAATCACCAGTCATATGAAGTTTAACAAAGACAAGTGCCAGATTCTGCACCTGGGATGGGGTAACCCTGGATGTACAGACAGACTGGGGAATGAGATGCTGAAAAGCAGCACCAAGGAAAGGGACCTGGGGGTCCTGGTCGACAGAAAGTTGAATATGAGTCAGCAGTGCCCTGGCAGCCAGGTGGGCCAACTGTGTCCTGGGGGGCATCAGGCCCAGCATCACCAGCTGGGCAAGGGAGGGGATTGTCCCACTCTCATCTGGGCTGAGGCGGCCTCACCTTGAGTCCTGGGGGCAGTTTTGGGCACCACAATATAAGAAAGATCTAAAGCTATTAGAGAATGTCCAGAGGAGGGCAATGAAGATGGTGAAGGGCCTAGAGGGGAAGCCATGTGACAAACAACTGAGGTCACTTGGTCTGTTCAGCCTGGAAAAGAGGAGACTGTGGGGAGACCTCATCATGGTCTGCAGCTTCCTCACAAGGGGAAGCAGAAGGGTAGGCACCAATCTCTTCTTTCTGGTGACCAGTGACAGGACCTAGGGACTGCATGAAGCCATGTCATGGGAGGTTTAGGTTGGATATTAGAAAAAGGTTCTTACTCCAGAGGTGGTCAGGCACTGGAACAGTCTCCCCAGAGAATGGTCACGGCCTCAAGGCTGCCAGAGCTCAAGGAGCATTTAGACAACACTCTCAGGCACATGGTGGGATTGTTGGGGTGTCCTGTGCAGGGCAAGGAGTTTGACTTTGACGATCCTTGTGGGTCCCTTCAAACTCTAGATATTCTATGATTCTATGTTTCTATGATTAGAACTTATCTGGGAAGGTAGTGATTTAAAACATTTGTTATATACCAGTGCCGGAAAATCCCTAGCATTATAGGGAGTTTGTGGCAATGAGCCCCTTAGATGGGAGAAGGCCATTAGGATTCTGAAGCCAGAGTTACAAAAGCATGGAAAATAATTATATCCCTGAAGAAGTCCTGGCTGCATATGGAGGTGGTCTCAGTGCCACTGAAGTATTAGGCAAAGAGCAGGCACTGTGATTATGCCCCAGACTGCTGGTCCTGAATTTTATGTTTAAGGATTCAAAACCCACTGAGGGAAGAGCAACCACTGCTATGTGGCAAAAATGTGTCCTGACTCTTACCCAGTAGGCAATATACTAGTTTCAGGCTCTAGGCCAGGATTAGTTCAGCTTGTTAGTCATTGGCTAACCAATCTACAGTAGAAGGAACACTGAACTCAGACCATTGATGACCAGCAGATGATGAATTAAGTGAAAAAAAAAAAAAAAAAAGATAGACTTAATTTACAGACAGATCCTGTAACATCACAGCAGGAAATGGGGGATGACGATCCACTTTCTGGAACCCCTCCACATGAGAAGCTGCAACTAGCAAAGGGACTAAATGCTCCAATAAGTTTGCAGAGGTAATGACCTTGAGGATCACCTTGGAACATGCTTGATGTGTGTGACTAACCAATAAACCTCTCCAATGGAAGAAGGCTCATAGGAGACAGGCAAGAGTAATGTGCTCATGAAGCTCAAAGAATAATGCAAAGAAGCTGACTTTATCTCAGTGTAAAGGGGATGGGAAAGTTGTCTTTGGTTTAGATAAAAAGCTATGTCAGTTGAGTGTAAATGTGGAGATGTTTCTTCCCTCCCCCTTCATTAAAAGGGTGTCAATGTCTCCCTTAGTAAGCCAGCCTGGCATGGGGGGCAGTGAATATATTGCTCATACCAACATAAAATATAGAAATTAAAAACCTAGCAAAAGAATGTTGAAGACTGCAAGAAGCTTGAGCTGACTTAAACCCACATATTCCTTCCTGATGACTGGGGACACCCACTGTCATAATGGTGGTTATATTATAGAGACCAATAATAGGAAGCACATTAGTATTGTGATTGAACTGGGTATTGCAATCATTATATTTTGCAAAGTGTAACTTATATTTGCATTGTGTTTTCAGAAATCAAAGAAGAGCAACAGAGCTGGGAAAGGGGCTAGAGCACAAGTTTGATGAGGAGCAGCTGAAGGAGCTGGGTGGACTCCGCCTGGAGAAAAGGAAGCTTGGGGGGACCTTCTCGCTCTCTACGACATGCTCCAGCTCCTCAATGTCTTTCTTGCTGTGAGGGGCCCAGAACTGACTCCAGGATGAGAAGTTCCCAGTACAGAGGGACAATCACCACCCTAGTCCTTCTGGCCACACTATTTCTGATACAAGCCAGGATGTCATCGGCCTCTTGCCCACCTAGGTAAACATGGGCTTGTGTTCAGCCGCTGTCACCAGCACCCCCAGGGCCTTTCCCGACAGGCATTTTCCAGCCACTCTGCCCCAGCCTGGAGCTGCAGGGAGTTGTTGTGACCCAAATGCAGAACCTGGCAGTTGGACTTGCTGAACCTCTTACAATTGGCCTCGGCCCATCAATCCAGCCTGTCCAGATCCTTCTGCAGAGTCTTCCTGCCCTCCAGCAGATCAAAATTCATGCCCAACTTAGTGTCATCTGTGAACTCACTGAAGGTGCATTTGATCCCCTTGTCCAGATCATCAATAAAGATAATAAACAGGACTTGCCCAAATTATGAGCCCTGGGGAACCTCATTAGTGACTGGCCCCAACTGGATGTGGCACCATTCCCCACCACTCTCTGGGCCTGGCCATTCAGCCAGTTTTTTACCTAGCAAAGAGTGCACCTGTCCAAGCCATGAGCAGCCAGTTTCTTCAGGAGAATAGTGTGGGACATGGTGTCAAAGGCTTTAATAAAGTCCAGGTGGACAACATCCACAGCCTTTCCCTCATCCACTAAGTGAATCACCTTGTCATAGAGAGAAATCAGGTTAGTCAAGCAGGACCTGCCTTTCCTAAACTCATGCTGGCTGGGCCTGATCCCTTGGTTGCCCTGTACATGTTGCATGATTGCACTCAAGATGATCCGCTCCATAACCTTCTCCAGCCCAAAGGTCAGGATAACTGGCCTGTAGTTTCCTGGATCCTCCTTCCAATCCTTCTTGTAGATGGGCATTACATTGGCCAACCTCCAGCCTTCTAGGACTTCCCCAGTTAACTAAGGCTAGTCATAAATGATGGAGTGTGGCTTGGTGAGCTCTTCCAACAGCTCCCTCAGTACCCTCGGGTGGATCCAATCTGGCCCTATAGACTTGTGCACGTTTAAGTGGAGCAGCAGGATACTAACTGTTTCCTCCTGGATTATGGGGATTTCATTCTGCTCCTCATCTCTGTCTTCCAGCTCAGGGGCCTGGGTACTTTGAGGACAACTGGTCTGACTATTAAAGAGTAAGGCAAAGAAAGCATTCCAAAGCTGGTATTTTTTTCCCCCTGAGTTCCAGCCAAAGCTCTCTGATCAGCCAGGCCAGCCTTCTTCCCCATCAGCTCACCTTTCAGCACATGCTACATAGAAACTATGAAATGTGTGTCAGAGCCTTAAAGAAGAGAAACCATGATAATTCCAGAAAGAAAAATTATTTAAAATTAAGTTTCTCATCCAGTTACAGAAAATGTATTTGGGAGTCAAGTTATGCTCTAGCTGTCTGTAGATACTTTAAGAGCCATCAATAGACATGGACACAACAGTTAAACACTAAAAACAACCCATATAAAACATGCTAGAAGAACAATTCAGAACAACACATGTAAATGTTTAAGTATTAGAAACAGAAAAGCAGTTGAAAAATTAGAGGGAAAAAAGTATTTAAACCCCTCCCCAACTAGGCAAATGAAACATGTATTTAAATGCTTGCAAATTCAGAGCTGGGGAGGTAAGGAAAAATATTACTTAAGAAAAGCAATAGACTTGATGGTTTGAGTTCACTGAAAAGAAAGCATATTATATCTGCAAGTACTAATAACGAAATATCTCAGTGATCACAGGGAGTGAGGCAGATAAAATTGGAAAAATCACACTTTCCTGGTAAATCCGTACTAGAACATCAACTGCTGAATCAGATAAATCAGCTATATTTGACAAAAAAAACTCATCAAAGAGATGTTTAACTCCTGAGTTCAGAGCAAAATGGAGTGAGTGCACATAATCTCAATGAGTATTTAAAACTTTGTGGGGAAAAATGGGAATGCAATATAAAGCAGAAACCCAGGGCATCACAGATCTGTGAGAAGTCCTAAAGAGAGTAAAAGGAAAGTATCTGGAATGCTACTTAATTTAGCATGCATAGATTCACATAAAGAGATAAACACAAGAAAGAATATCAGAAAAACATCAATTAAAAAAGCAGGAAACAAAAGGTTTCTTCTTTAAATAAAAATATCCTCATGAAGACAAATCAAGATGCAGGGCCACACCAAAACCCACAAAATATGTTGAAAAGCAAGTAGGACTGTACAATAATAAATAAAATAAAATAATACTAAAAAAATAAATAATGCTAAGGGTGGAGAGATTTAATAGCAGTCTATGGGATTTATAAATATAATCACTACTGAAATTCAATGGGACTCAAAATTACCATCTCACATTGGCGGGAAAGCATATAGTCATGAGTGGCAACAGCTTGGAGAGTGGGAAGATTGTATTGGGTTTGCATACAGCAGCTTGGTAGCTGGGGGGCTACAGGGGTGGCTTTTGTGAGAAGCTGCTAGAAGCTTCCTCCATGTCCAACAGAGCCAATCCCTGGCAGCTCCAAAGACTGATGTACTGCTGGTCAAGACTAGGCCAATTACAAATAGTGGTAACGCCTCTGTGATAGCATATTTAAGAAGAAAGAAAAACAAAAAATGGTTGTGCAGTTGTAATTGTGGCCAGAGAAGAGCAGGGTGAGAACATGTGAGAGGAAAAACTCTGCAGAGACCAAGGTCAGGGGAGAAGAAGTGGGAAGAAATGCTCCAGGTGTCAGAGCTGAGATTCCCCTGCAGCCCGTGGTGAAGACCATGGTGAAACAGCTGTGCCCCTGCAGCCCCTGGAGGTCTGTGGGGATGCAGAGATCCACCTGCAGCCCCCGGAGGAGCCCCATGCCAGAGCAGGTGGATGCCTGAGAAGAGGCTGTGACCCTGTGTGAGGCCTGTGGAAAGAGAAGCCCACACTGGAAGCAACTTGTTCTGAAGACTGCACCCCATGGAAGAGTGACTCACACTGCAGCAGTTTGGGGAGACTGTTGCCCGTAGGATGGACTCACATGCAGCAGTTCACAGAGATCTGTTGCTCATGAATGGATCACACGGAGAACTCATAGAGAACTGTCTCCCAGGGAGGACCCCATGCACAGCAGGGGGGGACTCTCTCCCTGACAGCAGGAAGCCAGTGGTGATAAACACATAACCTCCATTCCTTATCTCCCGTGCACTGGGGAGAGTAAACTGGAAGAGAGAAGGGTGGGAAGGTTTAAGAGCTTATTTTCTTCTCTTACCTCTCTGATTTTGTTAGCAATACATTTAATTCATATCTCCAATTAGAGCCTGTTTTGCCCTGATGGTAATTAAGAGTGATTTTCTCAGTCCTTAACTCATGAACTCTTTGTTATATTCTCTCCCCTGTCCAGCTGTGAGGGATGAGAGAGCAGCTTTGTGAGTGCCCAGCATCCAGCCAACATCAACCCACTACAAAGATGAAATATTGGAGTGTCATACAAAGTCGCAGACTAAGACATTCGTTCACTTATGCACCGTAAGAGCCGTATGGAAGTCCGTCACTGTCCACGATCATCGAGGACAGAGACTGAACACCCCAAACACCCCAAGGGAGGGAGGGACTTTTGCTCTAAGGAGTCCTAGCCAGATCAAGGCTGGCATGCCAAGTGCCAGTTCCCAGGCGCTGAGTACAAGTGTAACACGGATGGTCACTGTTCTTACTGTGAATGAGGAGAACTGCATGCTTGTGCTGTACACCTTTACAAAACAATGGGCATTCTTTCCCCACCTCTTGGCCAGTTTCCCCTCGCTTCGGAACCCCTGGCCGCTGCCATAGCTTTTGAAAATACATAAAGAGTCTCTCTGAAAAGACCCGACAGAATCTCCCCAACGGACTTCGACAAATCCATGGAATCTGGACCTTGAGGACTTCGTCTGAGCCTTGGTACTATACCCCTCTCTCCTCTCTCCTCTCTCTTCTTCCTCTCTCTCTCTCACTTTCTTCTTTTTCTCCCTCTCACCCTCTTCTGTCACGTAAATCAATAAAATGTGTTATGATTTTGAACTTACATACTGCCCCTTAATTCTTTTGCACTCTGAGACTTCGATAACGAACATCACGACTTTGCTGGGTGAGCAGATCGTGACAGCCACACATCACTGACCGGGAATATGACATTCTGGCATTCAACTAAACTGGGATAAAGGGGAGGATACAAAAAAGCAAAACAAGATTCAGAATGATGTAATGTAACACTGAAGACAAAACTTAAGAGAACCATACTGTATGAAGAAGTTGTAATAGGTGCAAATTTAAAAACAAAATTTGAAAATAATTCTGATTTATCCTATGGATACTTTACATTGGTATGATGATGCAAAGAAGCTATAATGGAAAAGAGTTTTATGTCCTGACTGCTTTTATATTCAAAAAAAAAGAAAAATGAGAATAATCACAATAGAAATAAAATAACACCCTCTGAACATAATTCAAATTTAAAAGATTAATTTAAAATTCTTGTTTAATATGCACTGTAAGAATTCAGTAAGTACTGTCAAGGCTGCTTTTGAAACATTTTCATAGAATTATTAAGGAATTGGAATAGCCCTCTAAAATGGAGTCCAACCATTAACCCAGACCAGTGTCACACTAAACCATGTCCAGAAGTGCCACATCCACACACCTTTTGAACACTTCCAGGATGTGACCATCCCCCTGGGCAGCCTGTTCCAATACTTGACACTCCTTTCAGGGAGAAAATTTTCATAATATCTAATCTAAACCCCCCGCGCACAGCTAAGGCCATTTCCTCTCATTCTTGCCCCTTGTTCCTGGGTACACGGCTACCACCACCTGGCTGCACCCCCTGTAGGGAGTTGTGGAGAGCCAGAAGGTCCCCCCTGAAGCTCCTTTCCCAGGTGAGCCCCCAGCTTCCTCAGCCACTCCTTGTGCTGCAGACCCCTCCCCAGCTCCATTCCCTTCTCTGGACACACTCCAGCACCTTAATGTCTTTCTTGTTGTGAGTGGCCTAAAACTGCCCCAGGATTCTCATTTATAGCACAAGCAATAAAACTCCATAACCTATATACAAGGCAAAGCTTAAAAATAAGCCATCTGTCTGTATTTCAAACATCAGGATCTGTGTACACACCCATTTCCATTAAAAGCCATAAACCAGAAAATTGTCTAGCTATTCCCTCTACTTTTTAAACTTAATCTTGTGGCTTCACTAAACTTCTCTGATAACAAGATAAAGGAGTGTTTTTAAACATGCAAATGTAATTAGATGCTCTCTTTCTCAATGAATTTTAATGGAAGTTCTGCCATTTTAAATTTCCTATGTTGTAAATCTTCGCTGAAAAGTAATGTCAGCTTGACTTATTCCAAAGGACAACTATTGGCAGTATAAATTCATAAAGAATAAACTGGTGAGATTCAACTGTAGGTCAAGTACTAGAACACCACCTTTATTCTTGCTTTTCATTCAACTTTGGATTTTTCTAATTGCTGCCTAAATTTTTTAAATAACATTTATAGTATTAAGTGGCATTTCAGACAGTTAAATTCTTGCTCTGAGGCACCCCTTACCATTACAGTCCTCCACCTCTCAGCAGGTTGTTCTTGTGAGGTGCAGTAGCCAGTGAGGCGAGAGCTGACAACACGGGGTCTTGGTAGTATCAGTGCTTTTCCATGCACTCTCAAGGAATGCTCTTTTAGCTGGCTGATTGTCATGGTGGAAAATGTGCAGGAAGAACATTGTAGGTATGTTCACCTGGGTAGCAAAATAACAGGCAAGTCATCAGCTCACAAAAGAAACTAAATGGGATCCACATTCTTTTCCTGCTGAACTCAGCAGTAAAATTCATACGGCCTCTTTCAGTGTAAGACTTATTCCAAATAGAACAAACATGTTGCATCTCGGTTGAAACAGTCGAATCTCAGGTAGACACCTGCTTTGGGACCAAAGTCTTGTTTTCTGACAACTCTAGATCCTTGATAAATGACGATGCAGAAAACAAGACCAGACTCTTAGCATGCCTATGTGCATGGTATAAGAGAAGTCTTGGATGAAAAAAGAGCTGCTTGTCTAGAGCATTTCCAAATTTCTTTCGGAGGAAAACAAGGGTGAAGTCCTCTGTATTTTTCCATGCAACACATCCAGAGTCATTACTAAAGAAACCAGGAGACTATAAAATGTTAACTAAGGTTCTTAAAAAAACAACACAAAATACTAAAAGCTAACAAACTGCCTGTTGCCACCCCTGCACTTAATTTTCCTTGTATGAAACCTGCCTCCAGGTAGGAATGAGCTCCATAGAACTAGTAACTAAGTCAAAGATGGTTTACTATAAGAAGTGGACATGGCAATACCAAGAGCAGTGCATGTTTATAGGGCTATAGGAAAGCATATTATAGAAAAATATTAAAAGAAGCGAAAGAAGACAAATAAGGAACAGCAGTGAATTTGGTTTCAAATACATTCCAAGTCATAAAGACAGAAGACAGTAGGAAACAAATTTCCAAAATAAGACCTGTTTTGTGTTAAGCATGGAAACACCTGAAAGAAAAACTGAAATGTCCAATGTAAGCGATGGGATGCTATATGTGTGGCAAGTAATTATTCTGGAAGTGCCACTTACAGGTTAAAGGGCTACACTGACTACATGCAAGTTGTACATAAAATGACAAGACTAATACAGGAGTGACATATTCATGAACACTAATGGAAGGATAAAAACTCTGGTTATGAAAGAGGCAGAAAAATGTTCTCCACCTCTCAACAAATTTAACAAATAAAGTTCTAGAACAAAATGGTTTCAAACATCAGAAATAAGAGAACAAAACGAGAACAAGAAGAAGTATCACAGCCAGTCATAACAAGCACATAGAGATTAGCAATCATTCTACATGAAAATACCTCCCCCCCCCCGAAAACACCTATCCTAATCACAGACAAAATACAGACTCTTACAAATCCACATTCGTGTATCTGAAAAAGATCAGTCTGAAATGTTGAAACAAAATGTCACACATTTTCCAATTACATTCTGCACCTGAATATTATTAACATAGAAGGTTAACAAAGATAAAACAAATTGTTTTCATAAAGCATATATAATGGACTGATTAATGTGAAAGTGTTTATGGAAAAGTATAGGTGGAATGGGATTTTGCTGCACTTTGGTACAGTACCTAGGGAGTTGTTTGATCCTGATTTGTGGAGGAAGGTAAGCTGGATGAGTGCAGGATGGAGGGGCCAGTTTGTTTATGCAACTCCAGTGTTAGTGACATGTAAAAAGTGTGGAAAAAAATACAATAAAGGTGTGAAAAAAGTGAGATAAAAATACGTTGTGCATTTAGTCGGAAACTACAAGTGTTGTTCAGAAAGATAGAGAAAATGTAAAATTATGTCCTGCAAGAATTCATCAAATTGCAACATGGTAAGAATCCATGGACACACCATAACCAAATGGAAGACAAAGTGCATCAGTGTTGGAGTTCAGGATTTCTCCTTTTGTTTCCCCTCTTGGGAAATTGTTTCCCTATTTCGTTGCTAAGACATGATAATGGGTGAGTCGTTACCTTAATGGCTAGGTGCTCAGGAAAGACAAAATAAGTTGCCAAGCCCAGGGAAAGGAGAGTCCTGAGGACACTCCTCTATCTGACATTTCCTCTGTGGAGAGCAGAGTTCCCGAGAGAGTTTTTGGGCTGGGGAAAAAGGTTGTGTGGCGGGGGGGGGGGAAGAAGTAGCACTACTCGCCCTGCTTGGCTTGGGGGAAGACGTGGACCGGCTGCCTGCGGGAGAGAGCTCGCCTGCTGCCGCTGCAGAGCCCAACGTCCTGCTGTAGGGTCCTGCTTGCTACACTGTGGCTTCTGCTCCTCTGCCTTGCCGGGACCCCTGTGATTCCAGCTACAGTGGTCTAGTTTCTGATACATCTCATCTATAGCCGAGGGATTCTGCTTGTCTCTTTGCCCATCTGGCTGCTCTGAGGTTTCCTGCTACAGCTCCTCTCGCTATCCAGAGGGAGCACCAGGATCAGCTTCCCCTGTGAGTTTGTAAAGGAACTTTTCTCCATCCAGTTCTGCCCTGCGCCCACCATTGCCACTTGAGAGAGCTGAAACCAGCCAGGACCCGCGCCACAGCGCTCTCTGCAGCCGCGGGAAAATGATAGCACCACCCTGCCCGGCCGGGAGCCAACAGCACCCCTACCGGGTCTGTGACCGTAACTGCACCAAAGGGGAGGTGTGTGTGGAGCCCAGAGCAGGCTGTCACTGGTTTGTGGTTGGGTTGGTGGTTGCTATCATTGTTGCTACTTGTTTCACCTGTTATACATATTGTAAAAACTGTTATTCCCTTTTCCCATAATCTTTACTGAAAGCCCTGTGATTTCAAAGTTATAATAATTCAGGGGAAGGGGGGGGGGGGGGGTATATTCACCACTTCAAGGAGGTCCTGCTTCATGGCAAACCACCTGTCTTTCAAACCAAGACAAGTGTTAGATGATTCCCCATATATTTCAACTGTCTCATTCAGCAATTCCTGAGGACCAAAACTAGGTCACAACGCATTGTATGTTCAAGTCTTAGATCGCAATTACCTCAGTGCACTAGCAATGCAGCCTGAAGAAGCTGCCTCCCAAAAAGGAACCAAAAGTGCCAAAACTGTCAGATGTTGCCATTTCAAGAGTAAATGTTGATAACTAGCTACTAGATGTCTCATATAAAGTAGAGTTTAAGGATTAATCAAGGTATGGCCTTGATATAGGAACCAGAGGTACAAAAGTGCAAGTTGTGCAAGGGGTTTGGAAGAATAAATGATCCTGAAGCTAGACATGGAGGATCTTACATACACCAGGTTGCTGCTTTCATGTGAGAAACACGATTAATAGTTAAGCTGGTGTGATAGCTACCAATATGTTGAGAATTGTGTGGAGTTGCTCCTTTAAGGGTATCTGGTCAAGGTCCTTCTTCAGCACAAAAAAAACAGGTAATAGGAAAAAGAACAAGCCATAAACAAGAACATTCAGGGACACAAACCTGGACAAAAAATTATAAGGGAGTCATTGATGAGAACCAAACCCGATCAATCACACTAAGAGTGTGAGAATGTTTATTCCAGCAAGGTTATCTGATCAGGGACCTTGTCAATTGAGAAACCAAGGAAAAAGGGGGAAACCAGAAACTAAAATATACCGAAACAGACCTGAAAAAACAAACATGGAGACAACGACAAAGAAGTACACCTGACCAGTCACACTAATTGATGAACTACCAAGAAACCACAGGCTCTGCTTACAGGAAGATCAACCTGGACTTTACAAGTGATAAGATTGAAAACCAGAAGGGATTCTGGATACTGGATGGGGAAGGGTGAAGGAATCCATAGAACTCTGTAATTCATGAGATTACATACATCGGGAAGGGGGAGCAGGGAGGAACAAAAAGGGTGGTAGACAGAAAGGGGTATAAAAGCGACCAGACATGTAAAAAGGGCCAGTGAGTACACTTGTCTGATAGCCCTGCATCTGATCACCACAGTCTGTCCTGTCTTCTTATATCTCCTTCTTAAATAGTTTCTTAAATAGTAATCTGTAATCTCACTCTATCCTGCATATATGTGTGTTGTAAGGACTAAGTACCAGGTACTGGTGAGACCTGTGAGTGGAATCTGGTGCCAGTTACTGGAGTTAGACTGGGGGTGCAGATGGCCCTGGCCAGTGCTGTCATATACTGGTGTGAGTAGCAGTCATTAACCTCTAGTCACTGGGGTGGGAACAGTGTGTGTCTTGACAACCAGCTACTAGGAGGGACTGGTGTGAGTGAGGTGAGTGAGAGGCTCTGTGTCAGTTGCTGGTGCAGGTCACAGCCCATGCGACTGTTGCTAGGCTTCCCCAAACTGAGTGGTGGGGCGAGGGGGGGAGGGGTGGTGGCATATTTGCTAGCAAACTTCAAGCTGGACTAGGCACTGGTCCTAGTGGCTGGGTGAGAGAGACCAGTCTGATTCTTATTCATGCCTCAACATATGTTCCATGAGGTAAAAAGGCTTTCGGGTAGTGTGCGTGCAGAAGCCTTGTCCCTCAGGAGGTTTGCCTGGCAAGCCCAGTCATGGGAGAGACAGCTCCCCTACTGGGTCTGCCACCCTGCCCCCACCTTAGCTGTGGGGCAAATGCCCTGAGACCAAGGAAAAGTGTGGCAGAGAAAAGCGTGCGGCAAAAAAATGCGACGGGAAAATAGGAGGGCGAGGCAATAAAAAGCAGCCTAACTGGACACAACGAGGTCATTTTTCCCTGGAGTCTGGGAAGGAGACAGGGACCTGCCTGGAGAGGCACCTGGCCCTCCCCGCTCCCATCGCTTTCCTTTTCTTCCCTGTGGTCCCGCCTTCAGCCTGTCTGCCCCTATCCGCCATGCTCGTTCTCGCCGCTTCCACCGAGGCGCTCTGACAACTGCGACAGACCTCAGTTGCTAGTCTCTCCCGATGGAAGCCACCGCCGCAGCAGCCGCTGTCGTGGTACCCCGCAGCACCCAAACAGCCAGCCTCTCTGCACCCCCACAGCCGTGTGTCTCGCAGCAGCCCGCAGTAAGACCAGCACCGCCCACAGTCAGGTATCCGGACGGTGCTCAGCTAGGACAGCCAGCCTGCCCACACGCGAGCACGCAGCTATCTCAGAAGTGTGCCCGATAGCCACAAGCAACGTGTTCTCTTGGCCAACGGGAGGACATCAGCTGCTGCTGTTGGAAATCTGCCCAGGCCACCTCGGAGCCGCCGCAGGCTCCTCGCGGTTACGCAGGCACACACGCCGTCCTTCGCAAGCGACGTCGATGGGTGCCCGGGGTACGGGTAACAATCTGTCATATCTGTCCCAGTTTCTCTTTTTCCTCTTTGTCCCTTTCCATCCCCCTTGGTAGGAACACTACCCTTCTTTATCAATAACAGTCTCAGATATAAATTGTGCTTGTGCTTATTTTTGTCCAAGAAATCTATTAAAAGAATCCTCCCCGCCCCTCTTTTTAAACTGGATGGGACACTAGGCAGGAAGAAGTCCTGGACTAGAATTTCAGGAGGACACAAGGGCTCCTAACATCCCTTAACAATTCTAGCTATTACGCAAGAACACATTTTATAATAAATTGAGTTTGACTTTTCCCCAAAAGATAATGGACATGAAGAAACATATGACATGAAGACACCTGGATTTTTACAACTGCCCGGACACTTTAAACAAATGTATGGGCACAATGCACATCTATAGGATAAATAAAAAACAGAATACTCACAAAGAGAGAGAAAAAACCTCTTTAAACTAATGAAAGTCACAGAAACACTGTATTACTGGAAGACTGGTGAAAAATATCCACAAGGCTATTACATTCAATAAGGATATATTGCTAAAGAACTTACTGGAAAACAAATGAGCAAAGAGACTTCAGAAAGAGAGCTACAAAGGAGAGAGTTCTGAAATCAGAGAGTAAGCAAGCATCTGACCAAGACATAGCATGAGCCCAAGTCAGAGTATATCTATGACACAGAGAGCACATCCTCTGAAAAAGTGTGCACAACAAAGAACGGCAAAGAGCACGAAACTGGCCAGAGAGAGACCCACAAATCGCAAACCCAGAGAAAGCAACAGAGGGAGAAAGAAAGAGCATGTGATCCAAAGAGGCAGTGAGTACATGTGATTCAAGGAGAGAGTGTGTGTGAGCTCAGAGAGAGCATGAAAACAGAGAAAGGAGCTAACCAAGACACACAGAAGCCAAAGTAACCAGAGAGAACATAAGCACAGCCCAGAGAGACAGCGTGAACTGGACAGAGCACAACCTGAAGAAAGATATAAAGAGCACGTGACCAGAAGAGAAAGTATGAGAGATAGAGACCCAGTGAGAAAGAATGTGGAAGGGGAAGAGAGAGGGGGGGTGTGACCCAGGCAGACATAAAGAAGCAAACCCAGAGAGGAATGACTGAAGATGAGAATGTGACCAAAGGAGCATCAACAACACCACAGAGTGAGACAGAGAGAACATGTGATGGGTGGGGGGGGGGGGCGGGGGAGAAAAGGCATGATGGCGGAAACAGCTGATGGGGGAGAAGGAGCATGGACCAGAGAGAAGAGCAAGATTTGACCACAAAGAACAGCTCATAGAGAAAGAGCAACGTGAAGTCAGCGGCGTGGTGTAACTTAGGGAGAGTAGTGTGTCCTAGAGAGAGCAAGAGCCAGAAAGAGGAAGGCGAGGAAAAGCATTGATGTGGAGGAGGGGGCACTCATGATTCAGAGCGAGAGCTGACCCAGAAGAAGAAGAGAGAGAATGGCTGGTAAGTCCAGCAAGAGAGCGGGTGTAGGCACAGAAGGAGAGATCCTGAGTGAGAGGGGAATAAACTTTGCCCATGAGCAAGCAAACCACCATACATAGGGGGCACCTTAAAGAGAGAATAGTGCATGGCCCAGAAAGAGGGGTGGCTCAACCCAGAAAAGAAGCAATCACAAGGGGGGTTCCAAAGGAAAAGAGAAGCTGGGAGATAGAACTGGTGACGAGAGCGAGATAGGCGGGTGAACCGCAATAAGGAAGAGGAACTGATGGGGAGAGTGAACGAAATGGAGAGAGAGCGTGCACAACACGGGTGGTGGTGTGCAGGGGGTGGAGGGGCAACCAAGAGAGAAAGACAGACAGAGGTAAGCCCAGGGAGAAAGAGAGGGGAAGGTGGACCAAAACCCAGAAAAAGAGGTATCCAAAGAGAGACACACAGAGCGCACCAGAGAAGTCAACTCTCTCATGAGCAAGAGGATGACCCAAATGAAAGGTATGGGAACCTATGGAGAGAGGGTAACCTCACAGAGAGGGAGAGGAAGAGAGATTAAATGAGGGCAAGAGACATTAGCCAAGTGGGAGTGGGGGATGGAGGATGAGGGGAAAGAGAAGGCAAGCCAAAAAGGGGATGGGGAACAAAAGGGAGAGAGGTGGCAACCTGGAGGGAGAAGAAGGGATTAGTCTATACAAGGAGAAGAGAGATACCCAGAGGGGGGGAAGGAGTGACAAGTAAATAGAGAAAAGCTAGACCTGAGGACCTGAACCTAGAGAACCCAAGAGAGGTTGGCCCACAGAGAAAGAGTGAGAGGACAACCCAAAGGAGGTGGCAGTGATGCAAAAGATAGGAGACCATGAGAGAGAACACACAAAGAAAGTGAGGAGAGAGGAGAGAATGGATAACAGAGACAGAAGAGGGGTGGGGGGAGAAGGGAGAGGGTGAAAAGAGAGGTGGGAAGTGTGTCAAGCGGTAAAGGAGGGGGCGAGTAGGGCCCAGAGAAAGAAAGAGTGCAGGAGTGCAAGAAGAGACAACCCAGAGAGTGGTGCCTCAGGAGGGGTGCCAGTGTAGAGAGAAAGATGCCCAAATGGTGTGAGAGACACATCGACCCATAGACAGAGGGTGGTCCACAAGAGAGGAAGTAAGAAGAATGAAGCGAGAATGAGAGGTCATCCAGAGAATATGAGACAGACAGACGAGGGGGGAGAAGGTGAGTCAAATAAGGGATGGGTGTGATAGAAGTCAGCCCAGACAGATACAGCCCACAGTTAACCCAAAGGAGAAAGGGGGGCTGGGGGAAGTGATACATATAATCCAGAGAAAGAGAGCAAAAGGACAGTCCAAAGGAGGTGTCAGTAACCTGTATAGGGCAACTCACAAGGGAATGAAAAAGCACAATCCCAAAAAGGAAAAAAAGACAGTGTGCAGGAGAGAGAAGGAGAGAAGAGAGTGCACACACGTATATGAGAGGAGGCTGAGAGACAGGACCCCAAAGAGCGAGAATTGCACAGGCCCCAAAGAATGTGACCTAGAGAATGAGACTCAAAGCTTATAATCCAGAAAGAGAGAGCATTTGACCCAGAGAGCAAGCAGTGCATTTATTTGTGAAAGAACCAAGCAAATATATGATATACAAAAACATCAGGACTGCCCATGACAAGCAGTGAGACAACACACTCAGTTGGAGGGGACAGGGTCTAAACAAAGAGCCCATCAGCCACTGTGCCACAGATGCCTGGGTACACTGCAGCATCACTGCTGGGGAACTTCAACCACCCCAACATCTGCTGGGACGAGCAGCACGGCAAGCTTAAGGCAATCCAGGAGACTCCTGGAATGCATGAGGATTAACTTCTTAGCCAGGTAATAGCCCTAACCAGAGGTGATGTAGATACTGGAGTCTGATGGTCACCAAACACAAAAGTGAAGCTAATTGGGGACACCAAGACTGGAGGCAGCCTGAGCTGCCAGTGGCATGCAACTGGTGGAGTTGACCAATACTGAGGGATATGGGTCAGGTTGAGAGAAAAGCTATACCCCGACCATTTAGAAAAGCGAAACTCTCCAGTCTCTGTTCAGTAAGACATGATCAGCTGGGATCCCCTGGGAAACTGCCCTTAGGGACAAGGGAAACAGAACACGAGCGGAAGATCTTTAAGGAGACCTTCCATAGAGCACAAGAGACATGTGAATCCCCAGGTGTAAATAAGTCAGGAAAAGGAAAGACAAGAGCCCACAGCTATGGGCTGAGTCAAGATCTTGTGGTACAAGCGAAATTGGCAAAGAAGAGAATGCACAGGCAAGTCGGAAGCAGGTTAAGGTATTCCTGGGAAGAGTATAGAGATGCTGTCTGTGTTGTGTAATGAAGTTGGAAGAACAAGTTGCTTTGGTTGATTTTATGAAACACTGTATCCTATATTTTGGTCTCTTTAACCCAAAATGTGCCTGTAGCTTAAGACAGTCCGAAGGAGGGGCAGCTGGGAAGGCAGGGCGGGCAACTTTTAAGCAGGCTGACCAGGCACTCTTTGTGTGAGTTCAGGCTGGCCAGGTTTGGGGGACGTTATAGCTCGTTGCGCTTTAGCTAGCTCGGGGTTTGTTGTTAGCTTGGGCAAGCAGCTTCCCTGGACTGCGGTGTCGCATTCTCAGCAGCCTTCCTGTGACTTTTCTTCTGAGCGGTTCGGCTTGCTTTGGTCTAGCACCACAGTCCTCGGGTGCTGACCAGCTGGGACGGGGGAAACCGAGGGGCACTGCATACTCGGCCCCCAGACTTTCGGCAGGAGCTCGAGGCCAGTGAGAGAAAGCACATCCCAGAGCCCCCTGCTTCATCACAGCTGAAGAGAGGGACTATCACCACAGGTTTCACCAGTTCCCAGTTTGCCCAGGGCCACTTGGACTTTCTCTCTCATTTCTTTTGTTCTCCTGGATACAGAGCCGCACCATCTTTCCTCTGCCCATGTGCCGAGCGGCTGTGGGAGGAGGGGTGAGGTGAGTTTCTGGAGTTTTAAATATCTAACAGTTATTCATTTTTTATCTGTGTACTGCAGGCACTTGTTTTGTTAAATAAACCAATTTTTTCTTCACTTCACCCAAAGCATGCTAGTGTCATATTGGTGGGAAAAATTGCCAAACTTTTCTACTTCAGAGGAAAATTCTATTCAGATAATGTTCTCTTCAAAAGTTGTCTCAAACCGAGACACCAAGGCACAGCTGGTGTGTAAACTTGGCAAAGGGACACAAAAGAATAACAAAAAGGGCTTCTACAGGTATGTTACCAAAAAGGAAGGTAAAGAAGCATGTGTACCCCCTGCTAAGACAAGATGCTGAAACTGGTAACTATGTGAAAGGAGAAAGGCTGAGTAATCAACAACTTTTCTGCCATCAGCTTAATGGCACACATCTCTTCCCACACCTCTCAAGTGGATGTGACAGCAGGAGTGGGACTGGGAGACAAGAGCCCCCTCCCACTGTAATTATAAGTCAGGTTCATGACCACCTGAAGAGACCCTGAATGGCTACAATTCTAGGGACCGATGAGATGATCCCAGAAGTCCTGAGGAAATGGCCAATGTAGTGCCAAGAGCCACCCCCATGATATTGAAAATCATGGCAGCCAGTGAAGTTCCCACGTGACTGAGAAAAGGGAAATATTGTACCCACTTAAAAAAGGGTAGAAAGGAGGACCCTGGGAATTACTGACCTGTCAGCCTCACCTCTGTGCCTGGGAAGATCATGGAACAGATCCTCTTAGAAACCATGCTAAGGGAAAGCTAGCAACAGCAAATATATGATTACTAGAGTGATCATGCGAGAGGGAGAAACCACAAGCAAGAGAAACCTAGTCTGACTTGTAGAAAAATATAGCACAGGTGACCCGGCACAAGAGAGTACAGGAGGGAGCAACAGAGAAGGATGTTCCCTGAGAGAGTGCTACAGAGAGAGAGACAGAGGGAGGGAGCATTCACAGCCACATATGAGATACAGGGAGACTGTAACCCGGAGATGAAGAGCAAACATGACTGTAGGTGAGGGAGAGCGGGCAATGGTCTATGAGCCACAAAGAGATTGCGACCGAGTGAGGGAGAGCACTTGCTATCACACCCAGGAGAGGAACAGCATGCACAACCTAGAGTGGAATAGTGAGCACAACCATGCACAAGATTGAGCAACAAGGAGCACGCGACTGACTGTGAGAGGAAGCAAACAAAGCAGCAGCTTATGAGTGCAGCCACACATGAAGAAAGAGAGCAAGTAAAATCATGAGAGTGAGCAAGCAATAGAGGATAATACATGACAGATACCCCACACAACCGTCTGTGAGAGAGGGAAATTGCAACCTAGATAGAGAGGGGGGGAATGTGACTGCATCTGAGGAAGAGTGGGAAAGTGGGAGAGTGAGTGTGATTGCATACAGTTTCATTGAGAGGGGATACACAAAAGTGAGAGGAGGCACATGACAGCACAAGAAGAGCTTGTGATCACCCAAGAGAATGTGGAGAGCACATGTGACTGCCCAGAAGGAAGAGAGAGAGAATGAGCATGACTGTGTGTGAGGTTGAGAAAGAGGGACTACACAAGAGCAAGTATATGTGCCTGACAGTAAGAGAGAGGAATCAAGAGAGAGTGCGATGAAGAAACTGATTGACTTACCAGCATGAGCTTTGAGTATATGGGTTTTCAAGCGGCTATTGTAAGAGGACTTGAATGAACAGAGCTTGCAGCGGAATGGCTTATGGTGTCCATGATGAGTCTGCATATGGCGATCCAGACTGATCAAAAGACAGACAAAAAAAGGAAACAAAATAGTAAATAATTTTAGCTATTCCTTCAGATGCAAGACAACAACCTAGTAACAAAAATAAATTTTAAAGTGATGGAGCCTCCCGCTCCTACCCCAGTTTGTTGTCATCTGCAAATTTACTAATGAAGGAATCAATACCCTCATCCATGTTATCAATAAAAATATTGAACAAGACTGCCCAGAAGACCCGCGAGGAACACCTACGTGACTAAATGCCAGCTGGATGCAGCACCATTCACCATCACTCTCTGTGGCCTGCCATCTAGCCAGTTCTTAACCCAGTCAAGAGTTCTCCTGTCCAAGCTATGGGCTGCCAGCTTTTCCAGGAGGATCTGTGGGAGAACGAGTGTCAAAGCTTTCGCTGAAGTCCAATAGACCACATCCACAGCCTTTCCCACGTCCACCAGGCAGGTCACCTGGTCAAAAAGAGATCGTTGGTCACAGGACCTCCCTCCTAACCATGCTGGCTGGGTCTGTCCCTGGCCATCCTGCAAGTCTGTGTGATGACACTTAATATAAACTGTTCCATTACCTGCTGGGTACTGAGGTCAGACTGAATGGCCTATAGATTACAG
>VKON01002034.1:51330-82821 GCA_009741485.1 Malurus cyaneus samueli
TAAGCAGACTAGGCTCAGCTATCTTTCTCATGCTGGTTCTTTATATCCAACAGACCTTATAGAACAAGGCAGAATCTAATCTGAGGAAGAGATCTCTGATCAGTTTTATCACACAGAATGCAAGCCACTTAAACTCAATAGGGCAAAATTACTATCAATTAAATTATACCAAGTCCAGCAATCTGAGCCAGAAATGTGAAAAGGTTTTTTTTTTTTTTTGGGGGGGGGGGGGGGGGGGAAAGGGGGTTTTTTTTTTTTTAAAAGAAAAAAAAAAAAGGTGAGGGGAAGAGGGAAAAAAAAAAGGTGGGGGAGGAAAAAAAACCAAAAACAAATTTAAAAAAAATTCCCGCTCCCCCCCCCCCCCCCCCCCAAAAAAAATAAAAAATAAATTGAAAAAAAAAAAATTTTCTGCGCGGCGTGGTTCTATTGATCCTCCTTCCTACCCTTTTTAATAATGAGCGTCACATTATGAAACACTTCTTTACCAAGCAGGTGGTCAAACCCTGGAACAGACTTCCTGGAGAGGTGGTCAATAGCCCAAGCCTGTAAGTGTTTAAGAAGCATTTGGACAATGCCCTTAACAGCATGCTTTAACTTTTGTTCAGCACTGAAGTGGTCAGGCAGTTGGACTGGATGACTAATGTTTGTCCCTTTCAAGTGAAATATTCTATTCTATTCTATTCTATTCTATTCTATTCTATTCTATTCTATTCTATTCTATTCTATTCTGTTCTATTCTATTCTATCTGGGGCTACAAGGAATGTCTGAGGCTTCTCAATGAGGATGAGGCAGAGGAAAACTGTCTCCTTGCCTACAAGGAGGTATGTGCTCGTTGAGGAGCTGTGTTACCATGTTAAAGGAGCTGCAGGAGGTTAGACATCTGCACAGGATCAGAGATAATGAGAAAAACATTCTTCTCAGAGATTCTGCAAAAACAAGAGCCCAAACTCTGAATTGTACTGAAGGAGGGGCAGTCAGTGTCTGCATTTATCACGTTGGAAAATGGAGACTACCAAGATGGCAGAGGCTGGAGGCTTGTGATATTTGGCACTGGGAGGATAGGTCTTGCTTTGCCACCAGAACTGCAACTACAGAATAGGTTCTACAGTTCTGCAGCTGATTGCAGATGAGGGGCTGGGAGCTCTGTCCAATGAAGCATCAGAGCTGGCTGCACCTGAACCATGCAGCAACAACAGGGGGAAGTGATGAGTCATAGCAGTGGGAGATTCCCTTCTGCAGAGATGTCGACCTGACCTGCTGTACAGGGCAGTTTACTGCTTGCCAGCAGTTCAGATCCAGGATATTAATGAGAGATTGCCAAGGCCTGCCCAGCCCTTGGACTATGCCCTGTTGCTCATCCACATAAGAACCATGCTGTGATGCTGACAGAAATGCTGCTTTTCTAACACAAGGGTTTTAAAATATTTATTTTATCATGTTTTCTTTCCCACATATTTTTAATTACAGAACAGTAACAGCTTCACCCAATTTAAGGGTGTCACTGACAGCACTATCAATGCCTATGTTAAACAAGCACCTGGATCTCTTTTCTTTGAGAAGAAAGGGGGTGGATATAGAATGGGGGGATGGGACATTTCTCCCCCAAGAAGCTACAGAAAACATGTATATGTTTGTCAATCTGGGATGCCAGCAAAAAAAACAAAATGTAATAAATCTCATTTCTTTGTGGCAAGCCATGAATAAATATGATTAAAATATTTCTAAAGCTTCCTAGCTGTAGGCAAAGAAATAAGTCATGAGGAACTTGATTATTTATTATGACCATGCATTTTTCAAGGGTCACATTAGATAAGGGGTAATTTCTCAACCTATTTCAAGTATGCCACACTGATATCAATACTATGTTCATAGACTGAAATTGCGTAACACAAATTAGAAATAAATAATCTAACTTTAAGATTAGTATGTGATAACTGTTCAACACTAGAAATTAAATCTCTCTCAATCAAATAAAAATCACGGTACTGTTTAAAAATAAAAATTATGTGGAAAGCTAGTGAAAATACTTTTTCCTCTATGGATTTTTTTATTTCATGCATTTGACAGGACTGCATAAGTGATGGGCATCTTTTGTTTGGTATGCATTTCCCCTACACACAACAAAAAAAGAAATCAAATTTGAGAAGATATAAAAATGGGACTCTTTATAGTCATAGGCAATGGTAAATGTTTGGGGCCATAGAAAATACCCAAGTCCTGAGAAAAGAGAAAAATGTGGCTTGAAATCAAATTGAGTATACTCTCCTTCAATGTCAACCAATGTAAAAAATAGTCATGCTAGTCTGTGCTTCTGTTGAAAACAAGCCATAACTTACTTGTGCCTGAAAGCAGAGACAAAGGAGCAATACTGGCAGCTGTACTTGTCTTCCCGGGAGATAACCGACGCTCTATTTCATCATCCATCCTCTCTTTTCTTGCAGAATTTCTAATGCCAAAGATAATTCTTAACCATGGAGGCTACGCACTGTGATGGGCTGACTTCACAGCTCCACACGCCAATGAAGACAGAAAAGCTCACATTCAGGATGTCCACACTGCTTTTCTGCAGCCAACAGATGTCTCTGAGGAAAACCCTAGTCAGCTGAGGTCTGGCTCCATGAATGCTAGCAACCAGACTGAGATAGAATTTTCTTTTGTAAAGGATGAATTTACAACTGCAGATGAAATAGCAGGTAAACCTCAACCCTAAGCCCCTATCTCACATGTGACTTATTTCAGTGCATTTAAATTGGTATGTGTCATGGTTTTTAAAACTGAGTTACCTTTTTATCATCAGATGATGTGGAAGAGTATAGTTACAGAATTTCTGAATCAAACATTCAGTGTCTGCCATTGTCCACATCTTTATCATGCTTCTTTTACGTTGTTTACAACACCATGAAGAGTAGAAGGATTGAACTTATATGACTTTTTATATCAAGAGCTTATGTGGATTTCTACCAAATATGTACCATAGTTCTGACAATTCTTGTATGCACAGGTCATCACTAGATAATGAGGGAATTCCTAGTGATTAATGGTGTTCAAGATGTGGTGTGATTCAATGCATACAGGTAGACCGTGGGAAACTGTCTATATTTTACTATTTATCATTTACTTTTAAATTACTTCGTTAGGGCAAAAACGACAGCTAAGTGGGAACTGGAAGTTGTTAACGCCAAGACAGAAGTTTCAGGTCAGCAATGGCTCAAAATCCAACCAACCAACAAATTTTCCAAGTAGCAAATTCGTTGCGTTACTGATCCAGACTAAAAACTCATCTTCAATAGTATGCACACTCGCGAAGTCATTCAGGAGCAACAGGCTGACGAGCCAGTAGGAGTCAACGACTCCTCGGGGCCGGATCCTTAAATTAACGACATCATGATGCATGAAAGGATGGCAATTTTTCTCTGCCAGTTCTGGCACTACAAACTCACACAAGGGCGTGCAAGGATATTAAGCAACCAAGAAAAGTATCAACAAAAACACTCCGAGGAGAATTTTACTCCTGCCTGTGGCCTATTCTGAAATTAACATCTAGCCTCTGTCAGTGCAGGAACCCTGCAGAGGGAATTACTGAAAGAATGGAGAACGGAGCATTTTGGAGTCCATGGTTAAACCTCTAACAAAGTCCAGAGGCAACTTTTGCTGTGAATGGTGCAGTTACCAGACACCTCGAAGGGAGCGCTGGTGTGACCATATGATGAAGAAACACCGCAGCATGGTAAAAATACTGTCAAGTTTGAGGCAGGAACAAGACAGAACCAGTGCACCTGACATGCAGAGTGCCCAGAATGCCTCCCCAAACTCTACTTATATCTCTATGAATATGACAGGATGTGATATGTTGAATGCTGATGTCTCAAATGTCAGAAGCTCTAGAGGCAATTCCCTTATTGGGCCAAACTCTTCTCTATCCTCTAAGTTTTCTTCTGTGTCTTATCATCAAATGAAGTCTAAATTACCTCACAACTTGGACATCGTTAATTTGTCTGACAGAACCAACTATGGAGTTGCTGACATGACAAATTCTTCTGTGGAATTGGAAACAAGCAGTATGCTAAATGACTCCAGCTCAGATGAAGAGCTAAATGAAGTGGACAGCGAGAGTGGCTTGAACTCAGTGGACAATCAGACTTCAGGAATATCTGCAGAGGAACTGATGGGATCTGATGGCAACAAACTGTTGGAAACAAAAGGGATTCCCTTTAGAAGATACATGAACAGGTTCCAATGTCCTTTTTGTCCTTTCCTCACAATGCACCGCCGAAGCATCTCCCGTCACATTGAGAATATCCACCTGTCTGGGAAACAACGTTATAGAAGCAATGAATTCAATTTCACCTGTAAGTGTTAAAGCTGGACCATACAATGTATGCGTACAAACATCAAAACTGGACACGTGAGTCAGAGTGATAAATGTCTCCCGGTCATGAATGCAACAATGGTTTGCTTAGAAAGTGGAAATATAAATGGAAGAAAGTCAGCTGGGATGATTGAAACAGTGCAGCAGCAACAGCAGCAGTTGCCTCAACCCCATTCACAGCATGCTTATAAGTGCACAATGTGTAACTATTCTACCACTACTTTGAAAGGCCTCAGAGTTCATCAGCAGCATAAACACTCATTTTGTGACAACTTACCAAAATATGATGGACTGCCATCCAACATGCCACAAGAGAGTGAAGCAGATGGTCTCACCTCAGTCAGCACAGTGAAGAAAAGCCAGACCTCAATTCTTGGTCTCTCGTCTAAAAATAACTTTGTTGCTAGGGTCGTTCGGAAGGTGTCAAATGACTGCCCTTTGGATCTCTCACCAGTGAAGAAAAGAACTAGAATTGATGAAATAGCAAGCAACCTGCAGAGCAAAATAAGCCAAAACAAGCAGCAAGAAGATGCTGTGATTAATGTAGAGGATTTTGAGGAAGAAGATGAGGTGGAAATAGAAGTGGAATTAGACAGAGAAGAAGAACAAGCAAAACCAGTGGTGGAGGTTTCTAGTTCTTATGCACCCCAGCAAATGTGGGAGAGAGAGACTAATGATTCCCAGAGAGATGCAAACTTCAGAAACATGCATCACGATTATAATTCCGCCAATGGAGCAGAGATCGAGCTCACTTTATCTGAAGATGAGGAAGATTATTTTTCTTCCATTAACATGAAAAATCAACAGAGCACTAATGCATCTGTTCTAGGAAGCCAGCCAAATATAAATGACCCTGATCAGGACAATGAAAGTGTGGAGACTAATGACTCTGGCAGGTGTTATTATTGTAAACACTGTGATTTTAGCAACAAATCTGCCAGGAGTGTTAGCACCCACTACCAACGGATGCATCCCTACATAAAATTCAGCTTTAAGTATATCTTGGATCCAAATGATCACAGCGCAGTATACAGATGTCTTGAATGTTATATTGACTATACAAACTTTGAAGACCTGCAGCAACACTACGGAGAACATCACCCTGAAGCTATGAATGTTTTGAACTCTGATCACTCTGATCTGATCTACCACTGTCACTTCTGTTCTTACACTAGCCCAAATGTTAGAAGCCTGATGCCACATTACCAAAGAATGCATCCAACAGTGAAAATTAACAATGCAATGATATTTTCAAGCTATGTTGTTGACCAGCAAGAAGGGCTAAACACAGAATCTCAAACACTGAGAGAGATTTTGAATTCTGCTCAAAAAACTATGGCCACCTCCACCCCTGTGGCTCATGGGACTATTGTGCCAGCAAGTTTTAACAAAAGTGCCACAAAGACTTTTAGTCCTGAATATGAAAATCAGAAGGTAACTTCAGTCAGTTCTGTGATTGTTTATGACTGTGACTTGTGCTCATTTGCAAGCCCTAACATGCATTCAGTTCTAGTACATTACCAGAGAAAACACCCTGAAGAAAAAGCATCATATTTCAGAATTCAGAAGACCATGCATATAGCATCTGTAGACAGGGGCTCTGCCCTGGCTCAAATGTCTTTTGAGATGGGAGTGTTTGTCTCCCCCAAACTCTCTTCTCAACCTCTACCTCCCCCACCATTGCTCCCAGACCTTGCTCCTGAACTCTACTATTGCAAACACTGTTCATACAGCAATCGTTCAGTTGTGGGAGTGCTTGTCCACTACCAGAAAAGACATCCAGAAATAAAGGTCACTGCCAAGTACATCAGGCAGGCCCCCCCTACTGCAGCAATGATGAAGGCGGGTGAGCTGCCACCTGGGATTCAGAAAATGCCAGTGTCAGTACAGCAGTTGAGCCAGGGCAGTTCTGAGAACTCTGTGAATCCCCTTGAGAATGAAATGTTTTTCTGCCAGCACTGTGATTATGGAAACTGGACCGTAAAAGGTGTGCTCATTCATTATCAAAAGAAGCATCATGATTTCAAAGTCAATGCAGATGTGATTAGGCAGCACACAGCCACCATTAGAAGCCTTTGTGATCATAACCAGAAGAAATCATCTGGCAGCCTGCCTGCTCACACCTCCAGCACTGAACAGGACAAGACAAAGCTGAGAGCCCTCAAATGCAAGCAGTGTAGCTACACATCACCTTATTTCTATGCACTGAGGAAGCATATTAAGAAAGACCACCCAAATGTGAAGGCCACAGTCACATCCATTTTGAGATGGGCATTTTTGGATGGCTTGATAGAAGCTGGTTATCACTGTGAATGGTGTATTTATTCACATACAGAACCCAGTGGTTTGCTTGTGCATTACCAAAGGAGACATCCTGAACATTATGTTGACTATACATATATGGCAACTAAACTCTGGGCAGGTCCAGATCCTTCCCCTCCTACCCTAGTGATGTCAACAGAGGCAAAGACCTATAAATGCAAAGACTGCATTTTTGAAGCATCTTCCATTTGGGATATTACTAATCACTACCAGGCTTTTCGCACACCTTGACAATTATATGAAGGGAGAACTCTTATTGTTAGAAATAATATGGAGAAAGATGTTGCAAAAAGAGGAAAAAATGCACACAAGTAAATGATATAGGGCCAGGCTTGATCTGAAAACCCAGTAACGAACACAGAGGAAATGAACATGAGGACCCATTTCGCCCTTTCCTATGAAAAACCTAGTCAGCTGACTTCTGCAAATGCTGCCATTTCCTCCACTTCATATCAGTGTACAGTTTGCCAGTCTGAGTACAATAACTTGCATGGCCTCCTGACACATTATGGCAAAAAGCATCCTGGCATGAAAGTGAAAGCTGCTGACTTTGCACAGGAGATAGACATTAACCCAGGGGCTGTGTACAAGTGCAGACATTGCCCATACATTAATACACGCATTCATGGTGTCCTCACACATTACCAGAAACGGCACCCATCAGTGAGCTGCTGAAACTTGGTGCATGATTTGGAACATCAATGAGATTGAATAGAATGACATGGAGAATGAATAGGCACTTTCAAGCAAGGCTATGGTGCATACAGGTGCAAACTATGCCCTTACACCCATGGCACACTGGAGAAGCTCAAAATTCACTATGAGAAATACCATGATCAACCTGAATTTCATGTTTTTGCTAAGTCACCAACAAAGGTGTCTGCCTCAGTGGAGCCAGACATGGTAACTGAAATCAAGGCCTCCCCAGAAATTGCTGCTGATAGTGTTGGAGAAATCTCTATCCCAGCACCTAATTTCTCCAGTTCTCACTTAGTGTCTCACACAGTGTTTCGGTGTCAGCTCTGCAAATACTTTTGTTCCACACGGAAGGGGATAGCCAGGCACTACCGCATCAAACATAATAATGTTCGGGCACAACCAGAAGGCAAGAACAACCTTTTCAAGTGTGCTTTGTGTTCCTACACCAACCCTATCCGTAAAGGGCTTGCAGCACACTACCAGAAAAGACATGACATTGATGCTTACTACACTCATTGTTTAGCAGCCTCCAGGACAGTAAGCGACAAACCCAATAAAGTGATCATTCCATCTTCTCCCAAAGAGGACACTCCTCAGTTAAGTGAGGAGCTGAGGAGGGCTGTGGAAAAGAAGAAGTGCTCACTTTGTTCTTTTCAATCTTTTAGCAAGAAAGGTATTGTGTCCCACTACATGAAACGTCACCCTGGTGTTTTCCCTAAGAAGCAGCATGCGAGCAAGCTGGGGGGCTACTTCACTGCCGGTGTACGATGAACATGAAAGTCAACTCCAGCTGAGCTGAGCACAGGAACGGCGATAATCTCTTGAAAGAGGCATTTTTGAGGTGTGAACCGCTACCGAGGCTCAGGAAACTGAGTGGCTCCCCGGATGGGCACTAAATGCAAAAGCTGTCCTTCAGCACAGCAGAGCTGCTGTGCATGCATTACACTGATCACCACAGCAAGGATTTGAAGAGAGACTTTACCATACTGGGAAGTGGTATCTGCTTTCATGATGCTGTCTACCAGTGCAAGCACTGTGACACTAAATTGTATAGCATGGCAGAGCTGACCTCACACTTGAATAGTCACAATGAGGAATTCCAGAAGCGTGCCAAACGTCAGGAGAGGAGGAAACAGCTTTTGAACAAGCAGAAATATGCAGATGGTGCTTTT
The DNA here is from genome assembly GCA_009741485.1 of Malurus cyaneus samueli. Taxonomy (NCBI): domain Eukaryota; kingdom Metazoa; phylum Chordata; class Aves; order Passeriformes; family Maluridae; genus Malurus; species Malurus cyaneus. Next base: position 59,894 of record VKON01002034.1, read on the forward strand.
ACATATTTCAAAGAAGAGAGGGTAAGGATCTGTGTGTCTGGTCTCCTTCTCTGCTTCCTCCCCCAGAAAAAAACAAAACCACAAGCTTTCTCTTTTAACCCAAGAGGCTCCTTATACTAATACCCTACTGTGCATTTCACTTTAACAGCTAAAAATGGATCGTGTCTATATGAGGACTCAGTGTGTCAATGGGCTCTATAAGTCAGTTACATATTCTGCTTTAATTTTCTTCATTTTCCACATTTCCTAGGCCCATGGGAAGGCGCTTGTTCCTTCTCAGTTCATTCCTCAGATTTCCATATCTTTCTTCTTCTCCACCTTATGGAGGCATAGTCAATCTTTTGCAAGCTGCTGTTGTTTCCTCATAGATTTTTTTAGAAAATATCCCATTCCACTGCTCATCAATGTACCTTGAAATAACACAGCAACTCCTTTCTCAAGCTTATCTATTTCAGTACATTTTCTGGTAAAAATGTGATGTTTATGTGCATCTATCCAATAACTTCAAGCTTTGGGCAAGTGTTCCTGTGAACAGAAGACCAAATTCTGCTACTCTTTTCTGTACCCTTTTCCCCATCTGGAGTAACTACTTGCTGTAGAAAAACATACAATTGGTGGGGAGGGGGATCCATGAAAGACCAGCCTGGGTAATTGTAAGTTAAACATGAATGGTCTTGTAGGGGACTGCCAAGCAGAAAACTCAAAGGTTTTTGGTTGTTTGTTTTTTTTTTTTTTTCTGTGCACATCCACCCACGCTATTTGAGGGCCTTTAGTGAAGTAGTGTCAAAATTTGAAGGTTTTTTTTTGAAGTTTTCACAATAGAATGTGTAGTGTGTACCTGCTTGGACACCAGCGGTCCCACAAGCTCTCTATACTACCAAGCTCTAATCAGACAGGGGGAATAACATAAGCGTAGAAAAAGATTTGTGGATCAAGATGATGAAGGCAGGTAATAAACAAAAGCAAAGGCCTAGCACAGAAGCAAGAAAACAAAATATTTCTTCTCTACTTACCATAGCAGGCAAGTCCAGCCAACTTCCTGAAAGCAGGGCCTCAGCTTGCGTGCTCTGGAAGACAACACGTAATAATGAATGCCCCCCCCTTCCCCCCCACAGCTGCTTTCTTTTAGCATTTATATCTTAGCAGACATCATGTAGTAGTGGTTAATACCTTCGTGGGTCGCTTGGGCCAACTTCCTGATAGATCTTCTTCAAGGTCTCCTCACCCCAGCCTAGAGTCTTTTGGGGTGATTGGAGGAATTTTGACCGGCGCGATGCTGTCCAGTGCTGCTTCAGCAAGTAGCCAAAACTGTGTGTCTCAAACTTTTCCAGCCTACCAATGCAAGCACAGCATGTGAGGGCCTACTTTGGGAAATGTACTCCAATGTCAGCCAGTAACCCACTACAACATTCACTAAGATATGTCCCAGTCTTGAGTATATTCCTAAAAGTGGAGATCATTCAAAGCTAGCTTTAAATACATTAGTGTACTGAATACTGTGGCTCAATAGCTTGGACCTTGGGAAATCTTCAAACCTTAAGAGAGGAAAGTAAGGTAGGCTACAAAATGTAAATTTTGTGTGGAAGTTCATCCAACGCTCCGAGCCATCTGTAATCATCTCCGTAAGCATGTCCAGTATGGTAATGTTTCTTCTGTGTCACCTACGGTAAAGGTGAGAATTCTGTGGACTGGCAGCATTTTGTATTTGATAATAAGGCCTATCTGAAAACCCATAGAGGGCTCCCATGGAGACAAATGGGTTTTGGATTGAACATTCTGTACATGTTAAACAAGACATTCTAAATACTCTTCCATGTGTTTTGCAGCACAGTTTGGTTTACTGTTAAATTTGATTTCTTCTGCTCTTCATCTGGAGCACAAAAACTATTTAATTCTCATTTCTTATTTGACACAAAGGAATTGATATCACAGATGAATGAAAGACTTATGAGCAGGAGCTTCTCCCTCAGCTGTTCTGGGCTAACTTTCTGCTTTTTTAGACTTTAAGGTGGGGCTTTTTTCCTTATTTTTTTTTTTCAAATCCACTATACAAAAGTGAAATTATAGTGCTGCAAATACATATTCAAATAGCCAGCTGAGCCAGGGGTCCAATTTAAGTGGTTAATTGTAAATGTGCTGCTGTTTCCTCCCTATGCAAGTGGAGACCACCTAGAATGTTTGAGGACAGACTGTGTGGGAGGAGTTCAGGTGCAGTAAGGTTGCAGGATCTGGTTATGCAGTTCTCCTTTTCTTGCTGCAGTGAGTACTCAGCAAAATCTCATTCTGCATTCTGTGTGACTTAAAGCATGCCTGTTTCATGACATTGACTGTGTGCTGTGTGACGTTGCTGAGTCTGTCAGAGTAAACAGTTGTACCTAAGAGCTTCCACTGTCCTTTCTTTAGCTTATCCAATACTGCTGACAGAATGGGGTGCTTTCCTTCTATCAAATGATTCCCGGTTTTTTTTCTGCTTTTCAAGTAAAGTTTAGGGGGGGTCAATACCATCTTTTGAGCTAGTAGATACTACTTGCTCAACAGCAGGGAACAAAAATTAAAATACAAGACCTAAAAACCACTTATATATATCTTTTCTTTTAATTTGCTGCAAAATGTGCTATGCAATTAATTAACATTTAAAGAAAGGACTAAGAGATGGGTCATTTGGTTTTTAATGTATGTGCATGGATATATATATATATAATTAAAGACTAAACTCTTTTTACGCATAAAGTCATTAGTGGAGTATGGTAGGGATACCTTTAGAAAGTGAATGCAGAGGAAGCATAGATATTAAAGTTAATACATAGGAGAAGGGACAGAAGGGAGAGGATTGATGACTTTGGGGGGATATGTGTTTTTTAGCAGGAAACTGAAGATTCTTCAAGAACAACTTTGGAGGGTTTTGAGGGAGCCAAAGACCCTGTGGAATTTGCAGAAGCTGAATCTGGAGCATCCTTGGAAGATGAAACCAGGCTTGGGGGCTACCACTGCAGCCAGTGTGACCGGGTTTTGATGTCTATGCAGGGTCTGCGATCTCATGAGAGGAGTCACTTGGCTCTGGCTGTGTTTACCCAGGAAGACAAGTACAGCTGCCAGTATTGCTCCTTTGGCTCTGCTTTCAGGCACAAGTAAGTTATGGCTTGTTTTCAACAGAAGCACAGACTAGCATGACTATTTTTTACATTGGTTGACATTGAAGGAGAGTATACTCAATTTGATTTCAAGCCACATTTTTCTCTTTTTCAGGACTGGGTATTTTCTATGGCCCCAAACATTTACCATTGCCTATGACAAAGGTCCCATTTTTATATCTTCTCAAATTTGATTTCTTTTTTTGTTGTGTGTAGGAAATGATCCAAACAAAAGATGCCCATCAACTTATGCAGTCTGTCAAATGCATAAAAACAATAATCATAGAGGAAAAGTATTTTCACTAAGCTTTTCCCACTAATTATTTTTTAAAGTACCGTGATTTTTTTTGATTGAGGAGATTTAATTTCTAGTGTTGAACATTATCACACAATCTAAGTTAGATTTTTTTTCTAATTTGTGTTATCGCAATTTCAGTCTATGAACATAGTATTGATATCAGTGTGGCATACTTGAAATAGGTTGAGAAATTACCCCTTATCTAATGTGACCCTTGAAAAATGCATGGTCATAATAAATAATCAATTCCTCATGACTTATTTCTTTGCCTACAGCTAGGAAGCTTTAGAAATATTTTAATCATATTTATTCATGGCTTGCCACAAAGAAATGAGATTTATTACATTTTGTTTTTTTTGCTGGCATCCCAGATTGACAAACATATACATGTTTTCTGTAGCTTCTTGGGGGAGAAATGTCCCATCCCCCCATTCTATATCCACCCCCTTTCTTCTCAAAGAAAAGAGATCCAGGTGCTTGTTTAACATAGGCATTGATAGTGCTGTCAGTGACACCCTTAAATTGGGTGAAGCTGTTACTGTTCTGTAATTAAAAATATGTGGGAAAGAAAACATGATAAAATAAATATTTTAAAACCCTTGTGTTAGAAAAGCAGCATTTCTGTCAGCATCACAGCATGGTTCTTATGTGGATGAGCAACAGGGCATAGTCCAAGGGCTGGGCAGGCCTTGGCAATCTCTCATTAATATCCTGGATCTGAACTGCTGGCAAGCAGTAAACTGCCCTGTACAGCAGGTCAGGTCGACATCTCTGCAGAAGGGAATCTCCCACTGCTATGACTCATCACTTCCCCCTGTTGTTGCTGCATGGTTCAGGTGCAGCCAGCTCTGATGCTTCATTGGACAGAGCTCCCAGCCCCTCATCTGCAATCAGCTGCAGAACTGTAGAACCTATTCTGTAGTTGCAGTTCTGGTGGCAAAGCAAGACCTATCTCCCAGTGCCAAATATCACAAGCCTCCAGCCTCTGCCATCTTGGTAGTCTCCATTTTCCAACGTGATAAATGCAGACACTGACTGCCCCTCCTTCAGTACAATTCAGAGTTTGGGCTCTTGTTTTTGCAGAATCTCGAGAAGAATGTTTTTCTCATTATCTCTGATCCTGTGCAGATGTCTAACCTCTGCAGCTCCTTTAACATGGTAACACAGCTCCTCAACGAGCACATACCTCCTTGTAGGCAAGGAGACAGTTTTCCTCTGCCTCATCCTCATTGAGAAGCCTCAGACATTCCTTGTAGCCCAGATAGAATAGAAATAGAACAGAATCGAAAGATAGAATAGATAGAATAGAATAGAAAGAATAGAATAGAATAGAATAGAATAGAATAGAATAGATAGAATAGAAATATTTCACCTTGAAAGGGACAAACATAGTCATTCATTCCAACTGCCCTGACACTTCAGTGCTGAACAAGTTAAAGCATGCTGTTAAGGCATTGTCCAAATGCTTCTTCAAACACTTACAGGCTTGGGCTATTGACCACCTCTCCAGGAAGTCTGTTCCAGGGTTTAACATCCTACTTTGGTAAAGAAGTGTTCATAATGTGACCCATTATAAAAAGGGTAGGAGAGGATCCGGGTAACTATAGGCCAGTCAGCTGACCTCAGTACCCGACAAGGTAATGGAACAGTTTATATTAAGTGTCATCACACAGCACTTGCAGGATGGCCAGGGGACCAGACCCAGCCAGCATGGGTTTAGAGGGAGGTCCTGTTGACCAACCTGATCTCCTTTTATGACCAGGTGACCTGCCTGGTGGATGGGGAAAGGCTGTGGATATGGTCTATTGACTTGCAGGAAGCTTTGACACTCGTCCCACAGCATTCCACTGGAAAAGCTGGCGCCTCATGCTTGGACGAAGATCTTGACTGAGTAAAAACTGCTGATGGCGAACACAAGATAGTGGTGGTGAATGCAGTTATCCCAGCTTGGTGCATGGTCACTATAATGGTGTTCCTCGGTCTGTATTGGGCTCAGTCTTGTTCAATATTTTTATTGATAACATGGATGAGGGTATTGATTCTTTCATTAGTAAATTTGCAGATGACACTAAGCTGGGAGCATGTGTCGATCTGTTGGAATGTAGGATGGCTCTACAGAGAGACCTAGAACGGTTGGATGGATGGGCAGAGTCCAATAGGATGAGGTTTAATAAGTCCAAGTGCTGAGACCTGCATTTTGGCCACAATAACCCCCTGCAACGTTATAGGCTGGGGACAGTGTGGCTGGATAGCGGCTAGGCAGAAAAGGGGACCTGGGGGTAATGGTCAACAGTTCCGCTGAATGAGCCAGAAGTGTGCCTTGGTGGCCAAAAGGCCAAGTCATTGGCCTGTATCAGGAAATAGTGTGGCCAACAGAGACCAGGACAGGACTATTCTTCCCCTGTACTCGGGACTGGTAAGGCTGTACCTTGAGTACTGTGTCCAGTTCTGGGCCCCTCAGTTTAGGAAGGATGTTGAGATGCTTGAGAGCGTCCAGAGGAGGGCAACAAGGCTGGTGAAGGGCTTGGAACACAAGTCTGATGAGGAACGACTGAGGGAGCTGGGTTGTTTAAGCCTGGAGAAAAGGAGCTCAGAGGTGACCTTGTCGCTCTCTACAACTTCCTGAAACGTGGTTGTAGACAGGTGGGGGTTGGTCTCTTTCTCCAGGCAGACAACAGACAAGAGAGACACAGTCTCAAGCTGCGCTAAGGGAAATATAGGTTAGATATTAGGAAAAAGGTTTTTTTTATGGAAAGAGTGATAAAGGACTGGAATGGTCTGCCCCAGGAGGTGATGGAGTCACCATCCCTGGAGTGTTGTAGATGGGACTTGTGAGCTCTGGTGCTGTGGTTTGTTGATGGCTGGGGGTGGGATCGAGATCGGTTTTGAAAGTCTCTTCCAACCCTAGTGATTCTGTGATTCTGTGATAATGTCAAGTCTGAACCTCCTCTGACACAGCTTTGAACCATTTCCATGCATCTGGATCCCAGAGAGAAGAGCTCAGCACCTCCCTCTCCCCTTCCCCTCCTCAGGAAGATGCATAGAGAGCCATGAGGTCACCCCTCAGTCCTCCTTTCTCCAAACTAGACAAATCCCAGAGTTCTCAGCTGCTCCTCACAGGACATGTCTTCCACTCTTTACCAGCTTGGTTGCCTTCCTCTGGGGGCAATTCAAGGACCTTCCTTCTTAAAATGTAGGGCCCAGAACCGCACCCAATATTCAAAGTGAGTCCATGCCAATGCTGAATATAGTGGGATCATCACCTCTCTTGACTTGGCTGGTTCTGCTGTGTTTGATGTGCCCCAGGATGAGGTTTATCCTTTTGGCTGCCAGGGCTCACTGCTGACTCATACTGAGCCTGCTGCTGATCAGCACCCCCAGATCCCTTTCTGCTGGGCTGCTTTTCTGATCAGTGGCGACCTCCCTAAAATCCCCAGACCTTTGGTAGATGATTGAGATGGATCCTGCCATAACATCCACTAGCTCCTTCAGTATTCTGGGATGAATCTCATCAGGCCCCATGGACTTAGGAACATTCAGCTGATGCAACTGATCTCTTAAAATTTCAGTGTCCACAAGTGGAAAGTCACTGTTCCCACACTTGTGGCTCTCTGACCAGAGTTGTGGTCAACGGCTTAATGTTCAGATGGAGATCAGTGACAAGTGGTATTCCTCAGGGCTCTGTCTTGGGACTGGTGTTCTTTAATATCTTTATCAAGGACATAGACAAAGGGATCAAATGCACCCTCAGTAAGTTTGCAAATGGCATGAAGCTGAGTGGTGCAGTTGACACACCTGAAGGATGGGGCCATCCAGAGGGACCTGGACAAACTGAGAAGTGTTGTCCAAATGCTTCTTGAGCTCTGGCAGCCTTGGGGTTGTGAGCACCACCCTGGGAGCCTGTTCCAGGGCCTGACCACCCTCTGGGGGAAGAACCTTTTCACAGAATCCCAGAATCATTTAGGTTAGAAGACCTCTGAGACCATTTTGTCCAACCTGTGACTCTCACCTTGTCAACTTGTCATGGTTTTACTTGGTCCGATTTTTGGTGGTGCGGGGATGGGACCAAGAAACCACAAAGATGGCTCCTGTGAGAAGTTCTAGAAGCTTCCTCCTTCTTCTCCAGCAAAAGGAGCCCTACCCCCTGTGTTTTAGAGCCAATCCATTATGGCTCTGAGGTTGATGGACAGGCTGTTCATCAGACCTGGGCCAATTGCACAGGCTAGTTACACCTCTGTGATGATGAACGGTCTTGTACTTAAGAAGAAATCAAAAAAGATAGGGGCCTGCCATGAGTTTTTAGGTGTCAGTATCATGCACTGGGGAAAAACAGAGCAGGAGGGGGAGATGTAAAAAAAAAAATGGAGACCAAGATCACAGTAAGGAGAAGATGGGATGTTGCTGTGCTGTTGCTGTGGTGCTCAGACATGGAGAAAACAAGCTGTTCTCAAAAGGACTATTTTATCAATGAAAGACCTGTATAGAAAAGGAGAGCAGCCTTGCTCTGAGGAAAAAATACCCTGGCTTGGAGGACTGGACTGAACTGAAAGAAGCCAAAAAAAGGGGAAGGGCTTGCCCCCCCACAACATCTGAAGCGAGTTGATGCTAAGAAGAAATTGTGTTCTGCGGGGAGGAGGAGGTGCCCCCACCCTACGTCTGAAGCGAGTGGATACTTAGAAGAAGCTGTGTTCTGCCAGGAGATTTGTGATAGTGGCATTACGCCGCCGAAACAACGCAGTTTGGCCTTGAAGAACATTCTTTCCTTTCTCCTACAAAGTAAAGAAAAGATCCCTTGCCACCAGCAGTTATACACGACTGTTTCTTGGGAAAGAACTTCCACAGCTTGGAGCTGTAAGAACACTCTCCTATGATGCTGGACGACAACTGTAATGAGTGGTTTGATCTATTTAGACTTTCATTCCTGTCCCCTGTGTGTGCGGAAGACATGGGGGGGCGGTGGAGAGGGAGGACCTGAGAAAGGGACGGTCCCCGGAAAGAATAACGGTTGTCTTAAAATGTCCGTTTTTATTTTTCTTCTCCTTGTAAATTTTTCCCCTTTGTTCCCTCTCCGGTGCGTAGATTCTTAGTAGTTTTTAGTAATAAATCTATTTTGCAACTTAAGTTATTCAGCCTGTCTGCCATTTTCTGGAGCATATAGTATCTTTCTTCCAGTTATGTTTATCTGAAAGCCATAAATTTTCTGTTAATTGGGCTTTTGTCCCTTCTGCCCTCTTGGTGGGGGAAGGGAGGGAATATCGTGGGTGCAGTGCTTTTGGCTTTCAGCACAGTCCAAACCACGACACAGCTAGACTACAGCACTGTGGTCACGTCCAGTCATTTCTTGAACCCTCAGGGATGGTGATCCACTTCCCTGGAGAGCCTGTTCCAATTCTGGACAACCTTTCTGGGAAGAAATTCTTCCTGCAGTCAGGCTGACAGGGCTATAGTTTCCTGGATCCTCCTTCCAGCCCTTCTTGTGGATGGACATCATACTGGCTTTTTTCCACATTGACTTTTCCTAATATCCAACCTAAACTTCCCTGCTCAGCTCAGCCTGTTCCTCAGGTCCTGTCACTGGTCACCAGAGAGAAGAGATGAGTGCTGCTCTTCCACTTCCTGTTGTAAGGAAGCCATAGACTACTATGAGGTCTTCACTCAGTCTCCTCTAGACCAAACAAATCAAGTCACTTCAGCTGCTCCTCATATAGACCCCCAGGTCCCTTTCCACAGCACTCTTTTCCAGCCTTTCATTCCCTAGTCTGACGTCTCCAGGGTTGCCCCATCTCAGGTGCAGAATCTGGCACTTGTCTTTGTTAAGCTTCACACATTTGGTGATTGCCCAGCCCTCTCATTCAAGGTCTCTCTCTGCAGGGCCTCTCTGCCTTTGAGGAAGTTAATATTTCAGATATGCTCCTAAAACTCCAGTACTCCCTGGAGGACCATAAATGTTCCCACTAGCATTGCCACTCTCAGGCAATGCCATGCCAACTCTTGGCTTAGCTTCAGCTCTCCTGACGGTATCCCCTTTACCGATCACTTCTAAAGTCCTCTCAATTGGTCCTGCCAGTTTATGTGCAAAGAAGCATCTACCCCATCAGGGCAGGTGGATCCTGTCAGGCTCAGCATACCTTGTGTCTTGTAGACTCTTCTATGGTTATAAAAAACAAAGTTCTGGTGGAGGCACCAGTCCTGGAGCCAGATATTGATCTTTTGGGCATGCCTATTTCTTCCATTGACTCTCTCCAATACTGGGAGAATCGAGGAAAACGCTACTCTTCTCTCCTGACACTTTTAGCATTCTTCCCAGGGCCCTGAAATCTCTTTTGATTGACCTTGGCCTTCTTGTTGCAATGTCATAGTAACCATGTGAAAGAGAAGGAGTAGTTAATGTCTGAAAGCTGTACTGAGCTCATCAGTCATTTGGTTACATCCCTGATTTGGGGACAGGGAGGCAGCAAACTTCCCTGAAAAGGTGATCCAATCTGCAGATGGAGACTCATTTGGTTCAGGAGAATGTCACCAATGACCATTACTCGTTGTTGTTTCTTTTCAATGCTGGTCAAGTGCATTAAGCAAGTCTTGATGTGAGGGATTGGTTGATCTCATCTTGATGAGAGTACGTGCAGATTCCTCCTCTTCTACCTCATCATCTCCTTCATCTACCATACCCAGAGCTTCATACCTATTCTGTAAAGGTAGCTGAGAGGGTAAGAAGGGGTTCCTCTTACAGCTCAGTGCAGTAACTTGCTTCTAACATGGAAAGCTGCATTCTTCCTCAGGAGCTCTGAGTACAAGCTTCTGATATGCTAGGGGTAGTTTTTCCAGTCAGTGTTGAGCTTGAGATATGCATTTTATACATCTTTGGTAATCTGGTTTGATACCAGCTTATTTTCTATCATCTATTTAAAAATGTGAGGTTTTTTAATGGAATACTGACCACAAATGTTCACTCTCTCTTATTTTGGAGACATACTGGTACTCCAGAGAAATGGGGAAGAAATTAACTTATGACAAACTTCCTGTTAGATTTATGATAATATAATGTTTCTATGAAGTAGCCCTGAAATTGGATATGTGGTCTGGGTTTGGGTTTTGGTTTTGCTATCATTAGATCTTTGTATACACAGACTTTGGTGTTAGCACTGGTCGGTAAACAGGGATTTTCTTGGCTCAGGCTCTGTCAGTGTGAGACTAAAGATCATGTGAGACCCTCTGTAGTGTGAAGGCCTGGAGTAGACCCCATTTGATCTAGATCTTGCTATTCAGTAGAAAAAAAAAAAACCAGAACAACTCAGATCAATTAATAGGAAATAAAGCTAAAGTATGCCTAGAACTATTAGGATTGTGTTATGGGGGGATGATAAATAAACCAACCCTCTCCAAACTTTTTCATACCTTCTTGTTTCACCGCAGCATATAAACAGGCTCAGACTACTCTTATATCACAAAGCATTAATTAAGACAAAGATGTATTGGAAATGTCTCCATCCTGATCTGAAGCCACAGCGATGAGTGATGAATTCTTCCCCCCTTCAATGTCAAACTTCCTGTTGCTGATTTCCCCTGCAGAAAGATAGCATCTGATCTTTTCACGCCTTCTTCTGTTGTTGAGTTTCATGCCAGGTCTCCCAGTCCATTACATCTGAAACTGCCACCTCTTATTCCTAAAAATCATTGACTATAGACAGCTTGCTGGTTCCTTCCCCCCGGAGTAGGCTGTCTAAGCTGCTTTTGTTGCTGTAACTAAATGAAGATTACTTCAGTAGAGCTAAAAAAATATTTTCCTTACCTTAGGAGGAGAAAAAGGGGCATATTTTCATAAAACACTGCACAGAAAAATCCTGTTCTAGTATTTTTATTGTTCAATTTGGGATTTTATTGTTGTTTTTTTCCTCAAATAGCCTTTATCCTATAAGTAACTCTCTTGGTAGTCTGGACTTGGTATAATTTAATTGATAGTAATTTTGCCCTATTGAGTTTAAGTGGCTTGCATTCTGTGTGATAAAACTGATCAGAGATCTCTTCCTCAGATTAGATTCTGCCTTGTTCTATAAGGTCTGTTGGATATAAAGAACCAGCATGAGAAAGATAGCTGAGCCTAGTCTGCTTATTTAAAATTTATTTTTGTTACTAGGTTGTTGTCTTGCATCTGAAGGAATAGCTAAAATTATTTACTATTTTGTTTCCTTTTTTTGTCTGTCTTTTGATCAGTCTGGATCGCCATATGCAGACTCATCATGGACACCATAAGCCATTCCGCTGCAAGCTCTGTTCATTCAAGTCCTCTTACAATAGCCACGAGTAATGGTCATTGGTGACATTCTCCTGAACCAAATGAGTCTCCATCTGCAGATTGGATCACCTTTTCAGGGAAGTTTGCTGCCTCCCTGTCCCCAAATCAGGGATGTAACCAAATGACTGATGAGCTCAGTACAGCTTTCAGACTATTAACTACTCCTTCTCTTTCACATGGTTACTAATGACATTGCAACAAGAAGGCCAAGGTCAATCAAAAGAGATTTCAGGGCCCTGGGAAGAATGCTAAAAGATTCAGGAGAAGAGGTAGCGTTTTCCTCGATTCTCCCAGTAATTGGAGAGAGTCAATGGAAGAAATAGGCATGCCCAAAAGATCAATATCTGGCTCCAGGACTGGTGCCTCCACCAGAACTTTGTTTTTTATAACCATAGAAGAGTCTACAAGACACAAGGTATGCTGAGGCCTGACAGGATCCACCTGCCCTGATGGGGTAGATGCTTCTTTGCACATAAACTGGCAGGACCAATTGAGAGGACTTTAGAAGTGATCGGTAAAGGGGATACCGTCAGGAGAGCTGAAGCTAAGCCAAGAGTTGGCATGGCATTGCCTGAGAGTGGCAATGCTAGTGGGAACATTTATGGTCCTCCAGGGAGTACTGGAGTTTTAGGAGCATATCTGAAATATTAACTTCCTCAAAGGCAGAGAGGCCCTGCAGAGAGACCTTGACAAATGAGAGGGCTGGGCAATCACCAAATGTGTGAAGCTTAACAAAGACAAGTGCCAGATTCTGCACCTGAGATGGGGCAACCCTGGATGTACTGTCAGACTAGGGAATGAAAGGCTGGAAAAGAGTGCTGTGGAAAGGGACCTGGGGGTCTATATGAGGAGCAGCTGAAGTGACTTGATTTGTTTGGTCTAGAGGAGACTGAGTGAAGACCTCATAGTAGTCTATGGCTTCCTTACAACAGGAAGTGGAAGAGCAGCACTCATCTCTTCTCTCTGGTGACCAGTGACAGGACCTGAGGGAACGGCTGGAGCACTGTCAGGAGAGGTTTAGGTTGGATATTAGGAAAAGTCAATGTGGAAAAAAGCCAGTATGATGTCCATCCACAAGAAGGGCTGGAAGGAGGATCCAGGAAACTATAGCCCTGTCAGCCTGACTGCAGGAAGAATTTCTTCCCAGAAAAGGTTGTCCAGAATTGGAACAGGCTGCCCAGGGAGGTGGTGGAATCACCATCCCTGGAGGGGTTCAAGAAATGACTGGACGTGACACACAGTGCTGTAGTCTAGCTGTGTCGTGGTTTGGACTGTGCTGAAAGCCAAAAGCACTGCACCCACGATATTCCCTCCCTTCCCCCACCAAGGAGGGCAGAAGGGAGAGCAAAAGCCCAATTAACACGAAAATTTATGGCTTTCAGATAACATAACATAATTGAGAGAAAGATACGTATATGCTCCAGAAAATGGTCAGACAGGNCCTTAAAAGTCTAAAAAAGCAGAAAAGTAGCCCAGAACAGCTGAGGGAGAAGCTCCTGCTCATAAGTCTTTCATTCATCTGTGATATCAATTCCTTTGTGTCAAATAAGAAATGAGAATTAAATAGTTTTTGTGCTCCAGATGAAGAGCAGAAGAAAATCAAAACATCTTAAAGTAAACAAAATGTGCTGCAAAAACATGAAGAATTAGAATGTCATGTTTAACTGTTCAGAATGTCCAATCCAAAACCCATTTGTCTCCATGGGAGCCCTCTATGGGTTTTCAGATAGGCCTTATTATCAAATACAAAATGCTGCCAGTCCACAGAATTCTCACCTTTACCGTAGGTGACACAGAAGAAACATTACCATACTGGACATGCTTACGGAGATGATTACAGATGGCTCGGAGCGTTGGATGAACTTCCACACAAAATTTACATTTGTAGCCTACTACTTTCCTCTCCTTAAGGTTTGAAGCATCTTCCAAGTGTCCAAAAGCCTATTGAAGCACACAAGTATTAATCAGTTACACTAATGTAATACTGAAGCATGCTTTGAATATCTCACTTTTAGGAATATACTCAGACTAGGGAAATAATCTTTAGTGCACATGTGTATTGGGTCTGGCTGACATGGAGTTCATTTCCCCACAGTAGCCCTCACAGTGCTGTGCTTTGCATTGGTAGCTGGAAAAGTATTGAGAACACACCAGTTTTTGGCTACTGCTGAGCAGCACTGGCACAGCATCAGCGCTGTCCCAACATTCCTCCCACTCACCCCCAAAGACTCTTAGGCTGGGGGTGAGGAAGACCTTGGAAGAAGATATAGTCAGGACAGTTGGCCCAAACTGACCAACGGGGTATTCCATACCATATGATGTCTGCTAAGATATAAATGCTAAAAGAAAGCAGCTGTGGGGGGGAAGGGGGGGGCATTCATTATTACGTGTTGTCTTCCAGAGCAACCACTACGCAAGCTGAAGCCCTGCTTTCCAGGAAGTGGCTGGACATTGCCTGCTGATGGGAAGTAGAGAATAAATATTTTGCTTTTCCTTGCTTCTGTGCGCAGCCTTTGCTTTTGCTTTATTAACCTGCCTTTATCTTGATCCACAAGTTCTTTTTTCACCTTATTTTCTTCCCCCCTGTCCTGATGAAGAGTTGGAGTGATAGAGTAGCTTGGTGGGCCGCTGGTGTCCAGACAAGGTCAACACACTACAACATTCTATTGTGCAAAACTTCAACCTCAATTTGCACTAACTTCACTAAAGCCCTCAAATATGCGTGGTGAATGTGCACAAAAAAAAAAAAAAAACAAACAACAACAAAAACCTTTGAGTTTCTCATTAGGCAGTCCCTACAAGCCATTCATGTTTAACTTACAATACCAAGGCTGGTCTTTCATGGATCCCCCTCCCCACCAATTGTATGTTTTTCTACAGCAAGTAGTTACTCCAGATGGGGAAAAGGGTACAGAAAAGAGTAGCAGAATTTGGTCTTCTGTTCACAGGAACACTTGCCCAAAGCTTGAAGTTATTGGATAGATGCACATAAACATCACATTTTTACCAGAAAATGTACTGAAATAGATAAGCTTGAGAAAGGAGTTGCTGTGTTATTTCAAGGTACATTGATGAGCAGTGGAATGGGATATTTTCTAAAAAAAATCTATGAGAAAACCAACAGCAGCCTTGCAAAGATTACTATGCCCTCCATAAGGTGGAAAGAAGAAAGATAGGAAATCCTGAGAATGACTGGAAGGACAAGCTTCCCATGGCCTAGGAAATGTGGAAACATGAAGAAATAAACAGATATGAACTGACTTATAGGCACCTTACACACTGACGTCCTCGATTAACACTGCATCCATTTTGCTGTTAAAGTGAAAATGCAAGTAGGTATTAGTAATAAGGAGCCTCTTGGGGTAAAGAAGAACAGCTT
Source organism: Malurus cyaneus samueli (assembly GCA_009741485.1). Classification (NCBI taxonomy): domain Eukaryota; kingdom Metazoa; phylum Chordata; class Aves; order Passeriformes; family Maluridae; genus Malurus; species Malurus cyaneus. The sequence goes on from VKON01002034.1 coordinate 74,995, forward strand.
GTGGTTTGTTTTTCTTCCTGGGGAGAGGAAGCAGAGAAGGAGACCAGACACACAGATCCTTACCCTCTCTTCTTTGAAATATGTAAAAGCACCATCTGCATATTTCTGCTTGTTCAAAAGCTGTTTCCTCCTCTCCTGACGTTTGGCACGCTTCTGGAATTCCTCATTGTGACTATTCAAGTGTGAGGTCAGCTCTGCCATGCTATACAATTTAGTGTCACAGTGCTTGCACTGGTAGACAGCATCATGAAAGCAGATACCACTTCCCAGTATGGTAAAGTCTCTCTTCAAATCCTTGCTGTGGTGATCAGTGTAATGCATGCACAGCAGCTCTGCTGTGCTGAAGGACAGCTTGAAACATTTTATGCATCTGAAGGGAAGCCACTCAGTTTCCTGAGCCTTGCTCTCCACCTCAAACTTTTCAAAGTTATTCCTTTCCTCAGCTGGAGTTGACTTTTCATGTTCATCAGCATACACGGCAGTGAAGTAGCCCCCCAGCTTGCTCGCATGCTGCTTCTTAGGGAAAACACCAGGGTGACGTTTCATGTAGTGGGACACAATACCTTCTTGCTAAAGATTGAAAAGAACAAAGTGAGCACTTCTTCTTTTCCACAGCCCTCCTCAGCTCCTCACTTAACTGAGGAGTGTCATCCTTGGGAGGAGATGGAATGATCACTTTATTGGGTTTGTCGCTTACTGTCCTGGAGGCTGCCAGGCAGTGAGTGTAGTAAGCATCAATGTCATGTCTTTTCTGGTAGTGTGCCGCGAGCCCTTTGCGGATGGGGTTGGTGTAGGAGCACAGAGCACACTTGAAGAGGTTGTTCTTGCCCTCTGGCTGCGCCCGGACATTGTTGTGTTTGATGCGGTAGTGTCTTGCTATCCCCTTCCGAGTGGAGCAGAAGTATTTGCAGAGCTGACACCGGAAAACTGTGTGAGACACTAAGTGAGAACTGGAGAAATGAGGCGCTGGCATGGAGATTTCTCCAACACTATCAGCAGCAATTTCTGGGGAGGCCTTGATTTCAGTTACCATGTCTGGCTCCACGGAGGCAGACACCTTTGGGGGCGACTGGGCAAAAACATCAAATTCGGGTTGATTGTGGTACTTCTCGTAGTGGATTTTCAGCTTCTCAAGTGTTCCGTGGGTGTAAGGGCACAGTTTGCACCGGTAAGCACCATAGCCTTGCTTGAAAATCCTGCTGGTCTCTTCCACATCATTCTGAGCAATATCAGTCGACTGCTCCACGTCATGCACAAAGTCTTCAGCAGTGACTTTCACCGAGGGGTGCCTCTTCTGGTAGTGTGTGAGGACGCCGTGAATGCGTGTGTTAATGTATGGGCAGTGTCTGCACTTGTACACAGCCCCTGGGTTAATGTCGATGTCCTGAGCAAAGTCTGCTGCTTTCACTTTCATGCCAGGATGCTTCTTTCCATAATGGGTCAGGAGGCCATGCAGGTTGTTGTACTCAGACTGGCACACTGTACACTGATAAGGAGTGGAGGAAATGGCAGCATTTGCAGAAGTCAGCTGACTAGGTTTTTCATAGGAAAGGCTGGGGTCCTCCATGTCCTGGTCCATCTGTGATAGTACCTGGTTTTCAGAATTAAGCCTGGCCCTAACTTCATCAACTTGTGTGCCAATTTTCTCAGCAGCATCTTTCTCCTTAATTATTTCTAACAATACAGATTCATCCCCATTCATAGTCCAAGGGTGAAAAGCCTGGTAGTGATTAGTAATATCCCAAATGGAAGATGCTTCAAAAATGCAGTCTTTGCATTTATAGGTCTTTGCCTCTGTTGACATCACTAGGGTAGGAGGGGAAGGATCTGGACCTGCCCAGAGTTTAGTTGCCATATATGTATAGTCAACATAATGTTCAGGATGTCTCCTTTGGTAATGCACAAGCAAACCACTGGGTTCTGTATGTGAATAAATACACCATTCACAGTGATAACCAGCTTCTATCAAGCCATCCAAAAATGCCCATCTCAAAATGGATGTGACTGTGGCCTTCACATTTGGGTGGTCTTTCTTAATATGCTTCCTCAGTGCATAGAAATAAGGTGATGTGTAGCTACACTGCTTGCATTTGAGGGCTCTCAGCTTTGTCTTGTCCTGTTCAGTGCTGGAGGTGTGAGCAGGCAGGATGCCAGATGATTTCTTCTGGTTATGATCACAAAGGCTTCTAATGGTGGCTGTGTGCTGCCTAATCACATCTGCATTGACTTTGAAATCATGATGCTTCTTTTGATAATGAATGAGCACACCTTTTACGGTCCAGTTTCCATAATCACAGTGCTGGCAGAAAAACATTTCATTCTCAAGGGGATTCACAGAGTTCTCAGAACTGCCCTGGCTCAACTGCTGTACTGACACTGGCATTTTCTGAATCCCAGGTGGCAGCTCACCCGCCTTCATCATTGCTGCAGTAGGGGGGGCCTGCCTGATGTACTTGGCAGTGACCTTTATTTCTGGATGTCTTTTCTGGTAGTGGACAAGCACTCCCACAACTGAACGATTGCTGTATGAACAGTGTTTGCAATAGTAGAGTTCAGGAGCAAGGTCTGGGAGCAATGGTGGGGGAGGTAGAGGTTGAGAAGAGAGTTTGGGGGAGACAAACACTCCCATCTCAAAAGACATTTGAGCCAGGGCAGAGCCCCTGTCTACAGATGCTATATGCATGGTCTTCTGAATTCTGAAATATGATGCTTTTTCTTCAGGGTGTTTTCTCTGGTAATGTACTAGAACTGAATGCATGTTAGGGCTTGCAAATGAGCACAAGTCACAGTCATAAACAATCACAGAACTGACTGAAGTTACCTTCTGATTTTCATATTCAGGACTAAAAGTCTTTGTGGCACTTTTGTTAAAACTTGCTGGCACAATAGTCCCATGAGCCACAGGGGTGGAGGTGGCCATAGTTTTTTGAGCAGAATTCAAAATCTCTCTCAGTGTTTGAGATTCTGTGTTTAGCCCTTCTTGCTGGTCAACAACATAGCTTGAAAATATCATTGCATTGTTAATTTTCACTGTKGGATGCATTCTTTGGTAATGTGGCATCAGGCTTCTAACATTTGGGCTAGTGTAAGAACAGAAGTGACAGTGGTAGATCAGATCAGAGTGATCAGAGTTCAAAACATTCATAGCTTCAGGGTGATGTTCTCCGTAGTGTTGCTGCAGGTCTTCAAAGTTTGTATAGTCAATATAACATTCAAGACATCTGTATACTGCGCTGTGATCATTTGGATCCAAGATATACTTAAAGCTGAATTTTATGTAGGGATGCATCCGTTGGTAGTGGGTGCTAACACTCCTGGCAGATTTGTTGCTAAAATCACAGTGTTTACAATAATAACACCTGCCAGAGTCATTAGTCTCCACACTTTCATTGTCCTGATCAGGGTCATTTATATTTGGCTGGCTTCCTAGAACAGATGCATTAGTGCTCTGTTGATTTTTCATGTTAATGGAAGAAAAATAATCTTCCTCATCTTCAGATAAAGTGAGCTCGATCTCTGCTCCATTGGCGGAATTATAATCGTGATGCATGTTTCTGAAGTTTGCATCTCTCTGGGAATCATTAGTCTCTCTCTCCCACATTTGCTGGGGTGCATAAGAACTAGAAACCTCCACCACTGGTTTTGCTTGTTCTTCTTCTCTGTCTAATTCCACTTCTATTTCCACCTCATCTTCTTCCTCAAAATCCTCTACATTAATCACAGCATCTTCTTGCTGCTTGTTTTGGCTTATTTTGCTCTGCAGGTTGCTTGCTATTTCATCAATTCTAGTTCTTTTCTTCACTGGTGAGAGATCCAAAGGGCAGTCATTTGACACCTTCCGAACGACCCTAGCAACAAAGTTATTTTTAGACGAGAGACCAAGAATTGAGGTCTGGCTTTTCTTCACTGTGCTGACTGAGGTGAGACCATCTGCTTCACTCTCTTGTGGCATGTTGGATGGCAGTCCATCATATTTTGGTAAGTTGTCACAAAATGAGTGTTTATGCTGCTGATGAACTCTGAGGCCTTTCAAAGTAGTGGTAGAATAGTTACACATTGTGCACTTATAAGCATGCTGTGAATGGGGTTGAGGCAACTGCTGCTGTTGCTGCTGCACTGTTTCAATCATCCCAGCTGACTTTCTTCCATTTATATTTCCACTTTCATAAGAAACCATGTTGTCATTCAAAGAGGAGACAATGTTTTCACTCTGAGAATTCACAGTGTCCCAGTTTGATGTTGTACCTGCATGACATTGCCTATGAGCTCCAAGCTTTAACAAACTCTTACAGGTGAAAGGACATTCATTGCATTTATATACAGTTGTCTTCCCAGACAGGTGGATATTCTCAATGTGACGGGAGATGCTTCGGCGGTGCATTGTGAGGAAAGGACAAAAAGGACATTGGAACCTGTTCATGTATCTTCTAAAGGGAATCCCTTTTGTTTCCAACAGTTTGTTGCCATCAGATCCCATCAGTTCCTCTGCAGATATTCCTGAAGTCTGATTGTCCACTGAGTTCAAGCCACTCTCGCTGTCCACTTCATTTAGCTCTTCATCTGAGCTGGAGTCATTTAGCATACTGCTTGTTTCCAAGTCAGCAGAAGAATTTGTCATGTCAGCAACTCCATAGTTGGTTCTGTCAGACAAATTAACGATGTCCAAGTTGTGAGGTGACTTAGGCTTCATTTGAGGGTAAGACACAGAAGAAAACTTTGACGATGTAGAAGAGTTGGGCCTGATAAGTGAATTGCCCATAGATCCCCTGAAGTTTGAGACATTAGCACTCGACATCTCACGCCCTGTTGTGTTCATGGAGATGTAATTCGAGTTTGGAGAGGCACTCTGGGCACTCTTACTCTGCACCTCAGGTGCGTTGGTTCCATCCTGCTGCTGTCTCAGGCTTGACAGTATTTTCACCATGCTGCGGTGCTTCTTCATCATGTGGTCACACCAGCGCTCCCTCCGAGGTGTCTGGTAGCTGCACCACTCACAGCAAAAGTTGCCCCTAGACTTTGTCAGGGGCTTGACCATCGACTCCAAAATGCTCCGCTCCACCACCTCTGCCGGCAGCTCCTTGCAGGGTTCCTGCACTGGCACAGAGGCAGATGTCAATTCAGATATAGCACAGGCAGGAGTTAAATTCTCCTTCGGATTGTTTTTGTGATACATTTTCTGGTGCTTAATAATCCTTGCACGCCTTGGTGATTTGTAGGTGCAGAACTGGCAAGAGAAAACTTTGCCAAATCCTTCATGCATCATGATGTCGTAATTTAAGGATCCAGCAGTGTGTGACCCTACTGAGCTCCCCCCAGCCTGTGCTCCATGAACCTTGCGAGTGTGCTCTATGAGGAGGTTTTTAGATCGGAAGTAACGCACACAGAATTTGCACTGGAAAAATTTGTTGGTTGGTTTAGGATTTTGAGCCATTTGCTGACCATAAAAACTTTGTCTCTGGCTATAACAACTTCCAGTTCCCATCTTAGCTGTCGTATTTTGCCCTAAAATAAGAATTTAAAAGTAAATATGTAAATAAGTAAAATAAGACAGTTTCCCCCCGATCTACCCTGTATGCATATGAATACACACACATCTTGAACACATTAATCACACTAGGATTCCCTCATTTATCTATGATTAGACCTGTGCATACAAGAATGGTCAGAAAACTATGGTACATAATTTGGGATAGACAATTCCCAAAATAAGCTTCTTGAAATAAAAAGGTCCACTAATAAAGTTCAAAACTCTTCTAGATCTCATGGTTGTATAAACAACGTAAAAGAAGCAATATGATAAAGCATGTGGAAAATAGCAAGACAACAAATCCACATGTTTGCATTTACAGAAAAAAAATCTGTAACTATACATCATCCACTTCTCTACTATAGTGATAAAGGTAACAGTTTTTAAAAACACACTGAAACATACCAATTAAAATGCACTGAAATAAGTCACATGTGAGATAGGGGCTTAGGGTTGAGGTTTACCTGCTATTTCATCTGCAGTTGTAAATTCATCCTTTACAAAAGAAAATTCTATCTCAGTCTGGTTGCTAGCATTCATGGAGCCAGACCTCAGCTGACTAGGGTTTTCCTCAGAGACATCTGTTGGCTGCAGAAAAGCAGTATGAACATCCTGAATGTGAGCTTTTAGGTCTTCATAGGATGGAGCTTGGAAATCACAGCCATCACACTGCAGCACCTCCATGGTTCAAGAATTATCTTTTGCATTAGAAAATTCTGCAAGAAAAAGAAGGAAAGGAGAAGAAAAGAGGCAGTGGTTTGTTTTGGTTTTTCCTGTTTGGTTTCAGAGGGTTTTTTGCTTGTTTTTACAGAAATTTCCTTCAGTGAATTCTGAAAATATATTAACACCAAGCTTCCTATCACAATTGTCCTGGTTTCAGCTAGGATAGTTAATTTCTTTTCAGTAGCTGACTCAATGTCTCAAGTCTCAATGACTTAATGATTTCCAGAAATTCCGTAATTACTGCAGTCTAAAACTCAACATTTAAGAGGCATCAAGGTCATTTTGAGTCAAAAAAAGAGCTATCTAGGTAACTTGCAGGTTGCTGTTAGCAATGCTACAGTCAACCTTCTGACAAACAACTACTGTTCCAATGGACTTTGTCCTCTAGGCTTTTCCATTACTCAGGAGAGAGAGCTGTTAGGAAGTCTGTCTCTCTAGCAGCTATATGCTAGAAGAATAACCACATTATTCCCAAACATTTATTCACTGAAACTTACAGACAACAGTGGTTTTTGCTTCTATAAGACTCACTCTAACCTTCTTGGAAGCTGAGAAAGTCCTGTCAGTTTCATTAGCAAGTATTAAAAAAATAACCCCTCAAAATGCAAACATTTGTCTTTCTTTTCAGAATGTTGTAATTCCTGACTTCAGTGGAAAACATAAAAAACTTCAAAGTGAGTTCAAAATATGTATACTGAGAATAGAATGCTGTACATTGGAATTAATTCCACCAAACAACAAGAACATCACCATTCTTAGTTATAACTTTGTAAGAGTTCCATCACGCTCTACCATTGGGGACATATCTTTGGTGGGACAGGAGTTTGAGGAAGGGATGGGCAGTAAAAAGAATAAGAATACTACAAAAGTACAATGGGTACAATGGAAACAGTGATCTTCCCTAAACACTTCATGACTTGCTGATTAATCCCAAACCTCTGTATACTGTAATGTACAAAGTAACAAAATTTGTCATGGTTTGACCCTAGCCAAATGCCAGGCACCCACAACAGCTGCTCACTCTCTCTCTCCTCTGCCACAGCTGGGCAGAGGAGAGGAAAAAAAAAAATTAACAAAGAGGAGTCATGAGTTGAGATAAGGACCAGGAGGAAACACTCCAAAGGCAAAACAGGCTCAACTTAAGAACTGCAAAGTGAATTTATAACTAAGAGTCAGAGGAGGATAATGAGAAGTAAAAATAAGCCCTTAAGACACCGTTCTTCCCCCCAACCCCTCCCTCCTTCCCACCGACAGCGCAGGGAGCAGGGCATGGGGGGTCTGGTCAGTTCATCACCAAGGTCTTCTTCCGCCGCTCAGGGAGAGGAGTTCTTCCCTTGCTGCGCCATGGGGTCCCTTCCCACGGTAGACAGTTCTCCGTGAACTCCTCCAGCGTGGTCCAATCTCACGAGCAGCAGTCTTCCCAAAACCACTTCAACATGAGTCTCCTCCCATAGGCAAACAGTCTTCTCAAAACTGCTGCAGCGTGGGTCACTCGTCCATGGGGTGCAGTCCTCCAAGGACAGGCTGCTCCAGCTTGGAAGCAGGGGCCCCCTCTCTCCACTGGGTCTCCCACTGGA